>BPLQ01005389.1:295591-331263 GCA_021605075.1 Caerostris darwini | reverse complement strand
TCAAATTTAAAAAAAACACATTTATTTCTATTAATTAAAATTTGAAAATAAATTAAGAAACATTCATTGAACAGTAAATACTAGATGATTTCATAATGTTTACCATGCTTAATTACTAAATAGTTATATGATGATATCGAGCTAAAGTAAATTATGTTATAAGATAATATTTTTTACTTTACAAGGTTTGATATATTTTTAAACATCTTTTTAAATTCCTTTTCTTCAAACTCAAGTAGTCTTAACTAAACCTAATCTAACGACAAAACATTTTGGATGCTATTAGAAAATATATTTTTTGATTTAAAAAGAAATGTATTAATCTCTCTTTAATCCGACATGTTTAGGATCACTGCTGCGCCAGATTATCAAGCAACAATATAGTTTTAAGGGGAATATCAAAGATAAATCACTCTAAAAATGTTAAACAATAAAACATGTACATTTTTAATGTATTTATGCACATTCTGACGAATGTGAGCAACATAGCGTTATTTGCCAATTAAGGTCAATAAAAGCCCAAATCCACACACACAAATATGAAAGCAAAGTCTTAATCAGAACTGGATTACAGAATGTGGGAACCATTAAATGCAAAAAAATAATTATAAATGAACATTTATAAAACAAAATGGGAAAAATTAAACCATTTTTAAAATATTTCACAAAAAATTTTAAAAAGTAAAATTTTAGCAACATAAAAATATGTGATTTTTTAAATAAAACATTTAAAAAAAATTATATTTTTGAAATACCTTCTTAAAAATACATTACCATATCAATGGCTTCCACTATACATTCTGGAAGGGGCCCACTATTTCCTATACAAGTCATACAGCCATAACCAACAACATCAAATCTGAAAATGAAAAATTTGGAAAAAATAAAATACATTTAAAAAACATTAATTTCTGGAGTATAATCATTTTTCATTAACTAATTATAAACTGGAAAAATTATATAGTACATTTAATAAAAACTTTATTATATTTAAAACACTTACCCTAATTGTTGTAAGTACTTAATGACACCACTTTCTTGCAAATAATAAGTAACTACACCACTCCCAGGAGACATGCTTGTTTTGATATAAGGCATAACACTCAAGCCTTTCTCTACTGCCTTTTTAGCTAATAAACCTGAAACACAGAAACATTGTTTAGTGAAAAGTTATATTATATATATAAATTAATACAAATTTGCTTTTCTATATAATAATTAAACAACAATTAATAATTATATAACAATTAAATTGTTAAAACAGAAGTTATTTATTAAAAATATTTCCTTAAAACATTTCAGCTTAAGCTCTATAATAATATCACTGGCCACTCTGAAACTTGTTATGGATTTAGGGATTAATAAAAAAGAAATCAATCATTGAAAGATATTAACCAGTTTGACAATATTTAATAGAGCCAAACTTGATCCAGTGTTGTTGACTATATTTCTGTACATCATAAAGAATATACTTTAGAGACAAAAAAATAACTTTTATGAAGAACTTTATCACTGTTCTCAGTTTCTGAATGATAAGTAACACTTATTAAAAGCAAACTGTAGAATATCAGCATTTCTAATTCATATCAAACTTTATTGGTTTTATTGAAATTTTGTTTTGAATAATTAAACATTTTAAAAGGACCCCAATATTTAAAAATTGTAGGGGGGAGGGGGGGAGGGGAGAAAATCCCAGAATCCATAAAAATTAAAATCTGTGCATTTAATGGAAGATCCATAAAAACCATTAAATGATGCCTTGTCCACATGTCAAAATAAGGCTCATCATAGAAAAAGGTTACATTGCCTCAGCTGTGGTTGGGCTTCTTGGTGTTACATTGATATTGATCAAGCACTCCACGGCACATTTGAGCGACACACTCCAAGCAACATTCTCTTTGTCAACTTGTCAATCCTAACAGAATGATTTATCATGCCCATTCCCGATACAGACACAGGAAATTTCAATTGGGCATCATTTATTGAGTTTTTGAGAATGAGATCCTCCAACTTTGTAATCCAATGTAATATTTACCACACTGTGCAGCATCATGATGGTCAATATTTATTTATACATTAAAACAAAAACTTTTATAAATTAATATATTTATTTTAAAAATGAAATTTTCAAAATCATTGAAATTAGTTCGTACCTGCTCCTAACATGACTGATGGATTGCTAGTATTTGTGCAACTAGTGATGGCAGCAATAACAACAGCACCATGACGAAGGAAGTACTGCTGATCATTAAATGTGAATGGCACAGTGGTGGACAGTTTTTGGGGATCCAGCCCAAATCCTTTGAAACCAACCTAAAGAAAATCAGAAATGAAAAAAAATATAAGAACATAATAAATTATTAACCAATAAATGATTTAATTTCTATAAGCACATGAATTTTTCTTTGTAATTTTTAATTTATATCACAATTGTTTACATTGTTTTTTTCTATTGCATACATTATTGGTAGAATCTTCAATCTTAATCATTCCAATGAAAGTAGAGACCTTTAACTGAAAAAACACTTTTGCAGTACAGAGATCCATCTCCCTGATTATACTTTGAATTGACAGCTAAAAGTTTTTAGGAATTATTTTAATTAAATATCTTTGTGTTTTAAGTAACTAGCATTAATTATTTTATTGATTAAAACTGTAATGTCAATGTTCTATGCTGAGTTTTGATTAGTTTGTAAATTGCAAAAATTTCTACAATCTATATTAATAACTGTATAATTTAGATTCAAAACAAATTATAGCATATAACAATTATTCTTTAAAAATAAGATTTTTTTTTTTTTTTTGTCATTTGAAAAACTGCAATGAATGAAAGATTTTCCATGAAGAAAGGGTTATCACATAAAACATTAATGATATAAATGCAAATAAAAAACAACTATATTTAAATTCTAAAATTATTTGATTAGATATTTTTCAGATACATAACCATAGCTTTATTATGATCATCAATTTTATGTAATTTATTCAATAATAAACAGTCTTTTCTTTTTTATAAATTTTGAACTTTCTTTATTCTTTAAATACTATAACTAATGAATAATTATTATTTGTCAAAATGTACCTTATTTACAAGACAATTCTGGAAATCTTTCTTCATTTCTTGAACGGGCACACGATCATGGGGTCGTTTTGGTCCACTGACAGAAGATACAACATCTCCTAAATCTAATGTTACAGTCTATAAAGCAAAAAAATGATAATGCATCACACAATATAATAAATAATCTATTTTTCAATTATGATATTTATGTCACTATATATATATATATATATATATATATATATTCTCAATACATTCTCTATACCTATATATTCTCAATATCTTTCAATGTCAATATATATAATCAATTATATATTTAAGGCAATTGATATTAAAGGATAACAGATCCAATTTAGTTCTTTAAATTTAAAAATGAATTCAAATTATTACTTAAAACTACAAAACAAAATTATTATATCTAAACTTACTTCAGAAAACACAGGGTCTTGATCAGAATTTTTGTAATCCCTATACATATTCACAGCTTTCAAGTAGGCTTTCACATATTTCAAATTTTTCTCATCTCGACCTGTAATAAAAGTTATAAGTACCAAATTCTGATAAAATCATTAATTAACAGTATCTTAACTTTTAAAAACAAGAAATAAAACATTTTAAGAAACTCATAATTTACATATAAAAATATAGGTTAGCTATTATAAAACATGCATATGCACATTAATGTATAAAAAAACCCAGAAAATTTTTATATTATAATGCAATGTTTATTGTGGTAAAAGTATACTTCTCATACAAACAACTTTTTATACATATTCTTAAGAAATGAACAACTGTAATTTTTCCCATAGGATGCGATAAATTTCAGTAAAAAATAATTTTATAATTTAAGTTTTTAAAAGTCTTAATTTAAATAAAGTTCCCATTTTAGAAGTTGGAAACACAAAGACCAAATGAAAATCTTGATGTTAGATAATCATAATGCTGAATATTCTCAGAATATTTAGAGCTTCCTCCTTTCTGGCATTTATTATTATTATTATTTATTTATTTTTTTACATATACTTCAATTGCATTTTCCTAAACTAATTTTCAACTTCCAATTAAAAAAGAAATACTCTTTATAAACAACATTCACTACCGAGAAAACAATTAATTGCAACGACAAACCGATTTAAGTACATCAACATATGTATGTTACAATTTATTGACCTGATAGGACTGGTTGCGTAAGAATGGTAGAAAAAGAACTCCAAAAAAGATTGTGGATTCATAGTAAAGTATAATAAACCAAAAATTATGTATTCATTCTCCCATCATTACAAAATGAACTTTCAGCTTAAATATAATAAACTATTATAAGAATTTGAGATATAAGTTTAATAAAAAATAAAAAAGACAAAGCAATAATAATAATGAAATAATAACAATGTTCTTAAATGTGTCGATAAGAATTCTTTAAATATATATATTCACCCTTTTAATTCTTTAAAAACAATTTCCAAACCGTAACAACAAAATTTAGTAGATATAAATGATTGCATATACAAATCTATTTCCAAATTAATCATATATATTTCCTTTTAATAATTCCTAATTTATAAGAGAACGAACCATAATTAGAGTTAATTTTAAATTCACCTGTCTGCTGCAGATATTCAATGCTTTTATCGTCGACTGGGAAGAAACCAACCGTAGCACCATATTCGGGGCACATGTTGGAAATAGTAGCTCTGTCGGCAATAGAAAGTTCAGCAACTCCTGGTCCAAAAAACTCTACAAATTTCCCAACAACTCCCAGCTGTCTTAAATGCTAGGGAAAGAAAAATAATTCAAATTAAAAATATTTATATAATATGAACTTCCAATACATCGTTTCACATTTTTAAATCACCTTTATAACATTTTAATAATTGTAAAAATATAAGTTAACAAAAATAATTTTTTGGAGCAAATATATATATATATATATATATAAGAAGAAAATAAAAGTAGTTAATATTAAGTATAACTATCATGTTAAATTAAACCAAAAAATTTCTTTAACATATTATAATTTTTATTCATTGTTTAATTTATATTGTACAATACTTTTTTAGCACTAACAATTTTTATGTACCTTAAAAGTTTCATTCAAATTAGAATCATTTCAAATTAACCAACATTCAATAAAAAATCTGCAAATTTTCTTCTCAATTTTTAATATATATTTTACAACTTTTAATTTGAAAATATGAATGATGTAAAAGAATTCCTTTAACAAAAAAATTTCTGATAAATTAAAACATTTCAAATTGGACTGAATGGAAAATACTGCAGGATTAGGATAAAACATTTTGAAAAAAAAAAATCATAAATATATTGCTTATCCTTTTCTATGATATTTAACCTTCCTTCAGGCGACTTTTTGATTCTATCTCAGAAGAACCTTTTTGGTTTTACAGTAAAATACTTATTTAGACAATTTTCAATCTCCTGTTTTATTACTTAAATTTGTGCCATTAAGAAAATGCTACAGAGATTTAAACAGAAAATTATCTTTTGGAGTTATGTCTGAACTATAAGTTGAAAGAAGCAGAATTTCCCATCCAAATATATTCTGACTCTGTTGGGTCATTTGTGCAGGACATTATCTTGTGTGAGACAGGACATTATCTTGTTGAAGAACCACACCCTGTCTATTGAGTAATGTCGATTGCTTAGTGAGTGAAGTGTGTTTTAAATTCTATAATTGTTGACAGACTATGAGGTGATAGTTTGATTACCGTAAAGCAATTTAAAATAGTCATCCCATCCATATCCCACCAAATGCAAAGGAAAATCCTTTTTGGGTGCAATTTTGGCTTAGCAGTGGTAATAGAACCATTGTCCCTTAACTATTTTTTTTTTTTGGTTTTTTTTATAAAGTAATCATCATACAAAGTTCATCTCCAGTCACTGTATGCTTTAAAAAAAGTTTCATTTAATTTCTTGTGACAAGTGATGGTAATCTCCGTAGAACCAAAACATCAGGTTGAGAAATCTCTTCTATCATTTTCAGGTATTCCACTGTTGTTGTTAGAGCACAGTGGAGTCAAACAACTAATTTTCTACTTGTTATATATGAGGTTCTGACTCTACCAATGTTTTCACAAATCATGATTATCAGCCTGTATTGACCAACCAATTCTCTGTCCATCTTCCAAGATATTCACAGAACTTTTTAAAACCAACACTGAATTTGGCTTTGAGCCTAGACACACTGAACAAATCTTTTGAGTTGCTTTTACAACATTTCCATGGAAACTAAGCAAAAAGGATATATAGCGAAAATGCAAATTTATAATATTCCATCATTTCTTTGGAAAATTACAATTAAAAAATTCTTAATAGAGTGTAGAATAAAAGGCATGGTATCAAATTTAAAATGATTCAAAATAAAGTGGTATCAAAATCGATTTCAGGCAAACTTGAAGTTGGGTAATCTTACATTACTTTCAGTTCAATCTATATTATAAAAAAATACATATTTTATTAAAGTATCAAATAGTGAAATTGTTACACATACAATCAAGGTTCAACTTAATATATACCTGCATAAGATTTATTACTTAAATTTTTGCCATTAAGAAAATGTTAGAGATTTAAACATTAACTTATTTTTTATGCATATATATCATGTGAAAATAGAATCATTGAGATAAAAGACGTGAATTACTTTAGTAATGGTGAGCACAACATCAGTGGATGTTACCATAGGATTCATCTTTCCAATTAATTTATAACCTACAACTTGGGGTAAAACCATGCTGATTGTTTGACCAAGCATGACTGCTTCAGCTTCAATACCACCAACACCTGAAACCAATTTAAAATGTTGTCGGACATTTTTATAATAAATATAACAAATTATACAAATCTACATTTTAAAACATTTTCTATATTTTCTTAACAAATTTTATATTTTAATTCTTATCCAGATAATGAAATCTGGATATCTGGCAAATGAGAAGTAGGAAAATCAACATAATTTTTCTTTGTTTATATTTATTGTCATTTGCAACATTTAATTAAAAATCTCTTTTTAGCTGAACATAAAATATGTTGCCCTAAAAAGAGATTTTTATAGAAAAAAAATAGTGAGACAAAAAAAAAACCTGATAGATAGTATTAAAGAAAAAAAAATAGTAAAATAAAAAGATTGGACAAACACTATTTTACTTTATCAGAAAAATTATTTGCCCAATTCTTTGTAATCTACAATAATTTTAAAATCCCATCTACTTTGGTATCTCTTTTATATCCTTTTTCTAATCATTTTTTTTAATGACCATAATTAATATTTTGTTTAATTTTTACCTTTTAAGCATTTTTCTAAAATTAAATATTCTTTAAAAATATTCTACGCCTACACAATAAATAATGATTATTTTAATAAACAATATACCCAAACAATACAAAGAATATAAATATCAAATGAAAAATTCATTGAAATCATGTTTTAAATATATAGTTTAAATATTAACTTTCTTACTATCATATTATAATTCAGCAAAATTAGTTTTCATAAGAAATTTATGAATTCTTTTGGCATATGATAATACCATTTAATTTTGGAATTCTGAAAATTTTTAATATATACAAGTTATTTCAGCAGAAATTATATTAATATTGTAAGAAAGAAGAAAAAATTTATTTTGCATTATGATTGTAAATCTAATTGAAATATAAAAATACATATATATTTTTCTTAATTTTAAATAAATGTATACCCCATCCAACGATTCCCAATCCATTTATCATAGTAGTATGGGAATCAGCACCAACTAAGCTGTCAGGATAGAGCACACCATTATTATTGAAAACCACTCGAGCCAAGTATTCTAAATTGACTTGATGACAAATCCCAGAACCTGGTGGAACAATTGTCATATTTTTGAGGCTTTTGGCTCCCCACTGAAACAAAATATAAATTTAAATATAAATTAAAAAATCAGATATATATGCCACAAAAACAATAAATATATTTAAATAAAATACTAGTTATAAAATTAATATTATAAATAACTGTGTTTAATTTGGAATAAGTATTTCTGCTAAAATAAAAGTTATACTTTTCATTCATTTTTACAGATCTCTGCAATTTTAAAGCAAAACTATTTTTTTGAATAATAATGAATGTATATACAGTTAATAAATGCATAGTTTTATAATAAATTTTTACATAAAATAATAATTCATTGAACATAATAAATAAATTTTGCATGAAATGATATATAATCAGATTACAGTATGATCTTTTTCCTAAAAAATTTTTATACAAATCAGTTCACGTAAATATATATATATTAATTCATTTTAAATAATCAATAATTAAGTACAAATTCAACACAGATATGAATTAATGCTTCAAAACAAAAAATACATATTAGTCTTAGAAATTAGAGTAATATTCTTTTATGATTATTAACTGAACTGAATCATCTAATTGACATATAAAAAAATTGTCATAGAACAACTTCCCCAGTTACCTATGACTTTTTTTTGTTTTCAAAAAGACTAATTTTTTAAAAAGAGTAATAAATAGAGAGCAATACTCACTTTAAGAAATTCAAATCTTTCCTTATTTCTTTCAAATTCTAAATCCAGGTTCTTTTCTAAGGCATCAGAACTGTTAAAAAAAATTTGTAAAAACAACAGTTTGTATAAAGTATAATCAGCAATACATTACAAAATACACAGAATACAAAACCAACAAAACTAGATACTACATTTTGTATACGGCATAATATTTTACATAAAACTAAAAAAAAAAATTTGTAAAGCAAAAAATATAATAATTTTATGCCTTCAAATATAATATATCGACTACCATATATACTGATAATTTAAGTGATATTCAGTTTACAAAAAGTCTAATTTTGCTAAGCTCTTTAGCAATCAATGATAAAAATACATATTTTAATAGTTAAGATAGAACATATCCATTGTAATAGTTTCTTTATACTATCAAAAGAAAATTTTTAAAAACCTATATAGATTATTACTATAATTCAGTTAATATAGTTAATATAAATTGTTACTATAATGTAGTTAATATAATGTAGATTATTACTATAAAATGTCAAAATAAGAAATATGTTCCTATATTCCAACAAAAATAAAACATCCCCCCCCCCTTTTTTTACAGGATACAAGGATACAACTCCCAAATATTTAAATATTATTATACAATATAAATTTACTAAATATAGATAAAGACAAACAATTAAATTAACAAGTTTGTGCAGGATAATTGCTGACATTACAACTTATTTAAAGGAAATTCTTTTAATTTCTCAGAACAAAGTATTTTAAATTGTACATATAATATAAAAATAGAAACACAACATTATAATTAAATTCCCTATCATTAACTTGTTGATTATATATATATATATATATATAATACAAGACAAAAATGCTAATTATTTATTTAAAAAATGAATATTTTTAAAGAAACTATATAACATAACAAAATTTATAAATTTGATCCATAAAAGACATATTTAACAAAATATTATATTAAATATGGTCAAAACTATTATAAGAAATATCAGGACTTTTATGCCAGTACATATAACTAAATTTTATCTTAAAAAATCATAATCCAAATGCTAACTTACATACTTCGATATTAAAAGAATAATGTAAAGCTTAACACATGAATTTTAACATAAAAAAAAAAAAAATTTGAAAGTTATTTTATTGTACCTCAGGAGACATTTCTTATAACTTAAAGAAAGTAATTGCAAAATATCTATAGCAAAAAATAGAATAGTTTGGATTTAATTGCATCTTAAATAAGGTATTTTCTTTAAATAAGAATCAATTATATTTGCATGGAAAATTAAATAATTACATCTCAGAACATAAACTGGAGCTATTGCCAAGAATTTCTTTCAATTGTGCTTATTGTAATGGGGGGTTCACCCTTCTCCCAAGAAGAAGAGATATTAAACATATGAAAAAAAATGTTTAATTTTTATTCAAGGTTATAAATATAAACACTTATTAAAAATATTAAGTTTATAACCAAATTATACAACAGGTTTATAACCAAAAGTTTAAGGGTTCATATTTATAACCAAATTACACTTTGAGCAAAAGATGTCATTCACTTTTGATTTTAACTTTTATTCTTTTAGCACAGCAATGTGTAATTTATAAAATAAAAATTGCAAGTTTTACATAATGTGAATAAAATAAAAGTAACCAGGTCTACTGATCCCTTAGTAAACTTAATAAAAAATTATCTATACTTCATTAATGTTCTTATTTATACATGCTAATACTAAAAAATATATATCTTTATAGTTGAGAGTGTTCCCAAAGTACAAATGATAAAATATTTTGAAATCCAACTGTTATGTAATAAGTAATATCAACAGTTTAGAAATAAAATAACTAAATATCATTAAAAAAAAATTAATATTTGAAACTAGCATCAGAAAATTTGCTAATGCAGATGATCCTCATTAAACTGTTCTTCCTCATAAACTACCACCTTTATATTTCATATAAAAATTAGTGGTTTAATGAGGATCAACAGCATTGTTGAAATATTCTGAAATAAAAGCAAATAAAATTTGCAGGCTTGTCTTTTAATTTTAGGTAAAATGCATATTCGTAAATTTTATGGATTGTATATTAAAATTGATAAATATGTAATTTCATAATTATTTAGACATAAAAAATATAAACTCTTTTCTAAAACCACAGAGAAAGAAAATGTTTAAAAATTAAATACATTATAACACCATTGTACGTTTAAATAAGAGTAACTAGGAACACAAAACTGAATAAAGAAATTTAAAACATATATATATATATATTCAATAAACATCCTGTGTGAGTAGAGAATAGCTTCACTGTAAACCATGAATGTCGTGAAAGGTAACTAAAATGAATACCCAGTGCCCGGGGGTATAACTGGGTAAGTTAAATTTAGACTTCTCCATTTGGGTGCCTCATGTCTTTATGCTGCAAGGTCAAGGACAAAAAGAAGCTGCATTTTTTTTCCCCTTTATCATAACTCAGCATTTTAAGACATGGGTTCATGGACTTGGTCTAGATGTTGCTGTCGACCAAGTAGTATAAGAAAAAACTGCCAAAACATTTTTAAGCAACTTTAAATCAGTCAACATAGTTATCTGTAGGTAAGACATTTTTTAAGGCTATAGAAGTGCTGATTCTGCAAAATATCATAGGTCTTGTCAAAAGGAGGAGAAAATAATTGACAAAAATTTATATAAAGATTCAAATAAAAAAAAGTCATTGAAGTCATGCAAATTTCCTACAATATATCCTCCTTGTCATATAATGTAACTCTTATAAAGATTAATGTTACACTTATATAGATATTCCCTGCAGTATTTGTTTTAAATAGAAAAACTAAAAAAGAAGGAAAATTGCTGAGCATTAACACTACAACTTTGTACTAAATAAAATCATGCAAAAGCAATCAGCATTCATTTAAAAGTAATTCATGCTAAAAATGTGTGTCTAATGAAAAGAACATCATTTTTAGGAAATAAAAAAAAAAAATCTTTCGAAATTAAAATTTTTATAACAATTTTGAAATCATAACTATTAAAAATGGGCAATTGTTTTAAAATGGCAAATACATTCAAAAACAGAATGCTACAAAAACAGCAAAAGCAAAACAAATTTTTAAAGAAAATTACACAAACCCTATAGATCTTGCTTTATGAAATGGGCAGGTTTCATACTGAAGAGGAAAATTTGGATGAGGTGAAACATTAGGATTACGCAGTTCTTGTTTTAATCGAGATAAACTGGGTGGCAGATTTAGATTTTGACTGTTATGCCTCCACATCCTCATGCGTTCACAGTCAGAGTTTTTAAATGCATTCGAAGAAGACTTTGAGTGATTCTCATTGATTGTATTTTTTGAGCAAGAATTAAACCTGGAAGAATTGGGATCACTTTTTCTGCTGCTGGTCACAAGAAGTCTGCCACCACCACCAGGGTTAGGGCTGTCACGGAGAGTGCTGTAAAGTTGGAAGAGAACAGTGAAAGCAACTTTCACAGAAAGCAGTGTTACACACAAAAGCAAGCACTCTTCATAGGAATGAAGACTTTTGAAAAACTTTGGATTTTTTTTTATGACTTACTAACATATAAATAGTTCATTTTTTAGGAACCGAACAAGATTTTTATGCATTATCTACTTTAAATTGCTTCAGAAGATTATAAAATTATAAGAGAAACCTATCCAATTATAATTAAATCACAGATTTCTTTTTTTTATTATTATTATTACTGGATCTAAGGTTTATTTCTTAATGTAGTTTTTCACTAATATAAATTATAAAAAAAAAATTTTTGCTTATAAATCTAAAAAATTTATGTTTAAATTTTTTCAAATGAAAATTTTTATTATTTTTTTGCCTACATAAAAACGAGCTAAATAAATGGATAAAATGTGCAATCATAATTTTCAGTAGTAATTCTCAAAATTTTAAAGTGGCAGAGAATTTCATCTTGTATTTATTCATATATTTTTAAGTTCAAATGAAAAAATTATATTTTCTTTTTATAGTTCTATGGAAATACACAAATGGATGAATTTGCATGTTAAGCAATTTGTTAAACTTTCATATCACATAAATTTCATGTTAAAAAAAATTATATGCTCTTGTAGTAAAGAGAACGTACAAAACAAAAAATAACAGTTTTTAATTAATAGTTATTTTTAAATTTTAAATCCTACATTAATAATTATTTTGATGGTACGCAAAAAAAGTATTTAAATCTATAGAAACAATTTTCACTTTTTTTAAAATTCTTATAAAATTAAGGAACTGTCAGTTAGAAAGTATTTACTAAAAATTATATTAATAAATTTATTCGATTTTTTTTTTTTTTTTTTTTCTGTAATTTAAGAACTTTTAGAGACACAGACATACAACAATACAATAGAAAAAGAGTGACAAATATTACAAACAAGACAAGACACCTAGAAAAATAAAGTTATTATTTTCTAAAAAAATAATAATAATAAAGAGTAATTTTATAAAAAAAATTTTTGACAAATAATATTAGTTTTGTATGATTTTAACATGGATAGAATCGGTTATTAGCCAGTTAAAGAAAAAAGTGTTAATTTTGAAGCACAGCATTTTTAAAAATAAAAGAGAAATTAAACAGTTAATAGAACATAAATAATATTTATACAAATGAAATAGAGTATAGATCATTGCATCATCTTTTAATAAATTAGACACCATATAAAATGTCTTGCATAATTATTATAAAAAGTAAATATTTTATTTACTACAAATTTCTTAATATTAAAATAGAGAAAAAATTAAGAAAAATTTGCCATTGTAAACCTATTTTTAACTGAATTTGAATTATTTAAAATGCATATTAAATGTAGTGCCTCATGTTTAATAATAAAATAAACTTAACTAAATTTATTTTTCATAAAAATCTTTTAATAAATATTAAATTAAAGTTATCTAACTTAAAGTTAATATTTAAAAATTCAATGTCATCATAGGTGCAATAGCACCATGGTGGCCCAAAGCAGTCTGCCTACTGGCAGATTTCGAGACCGATGTTTTCTTTTTACAGATTCGTGTTATCAGCCTTTTGCCCAATGATCTTACAGTCATATGAGATGACCTACAGTTTAAAGTGGATTCCAAACCACTACAAACACATATGGTATCACCGGTAACCTAAACCTTTGTTATTGAGTGCCAGAATGTCAATCACTTTGCCATCAGACCCCATTTAAAAATTCAATATTTTATAATGTTATATAATATTTAATTTTCATGAAATAAGATCTAATTCTATCTGTCTTTGAAATGGCTTGCCTTCATGAAACATTTTTAATTTTCTCTCTTTTTATGATATTGAAATGAGCACTCGATATATATATCACTGAACTTCAATTGTTTAGCATTTAGCTAAATACAAATATAATATAAATATATAAAATAAAATATAAATATATAAATTAAAATCCATGTTATAAAACATGGATTTTAATTTTAATATTATATGGCCACACTTTATGTTTTATTCATTAATTGATGTAAGCTGGGCTGTAAAGTTTTTTGACTAGTACACGCACATGTATTTTACATTGCTGAAAAGATTTTATATTTTAAAAAAAAAATCCTTTCATCTTTACCAAATATAATTAAATTAATGCTTACATTTCTTGTTTTCATTTTATTTCAAAATATTTTTATAGCGTTGTTAAAATAATAATACAAGTAAAATTAAGATAAAAAAAATTATTCTATGAAGCATAACTTTAAATTACCTGAATTATTTCGCATACAAACAGATTAAAGCAAAGTTTTTCAAGCAGTTGATATATAGTTTTAACTGAAAATGCAAATACTTAACATTCTTAATGCACTTCACATTCACATTTTCATGCTAATTTATTAGCAAACAAAGCAGCCTCAATGACAATATTTTAGCAATCATTTAGAAAATGAAAAGAACTAGCACATTCGAAACAAAATTTTTAAGAATTCAGCATATTTGAAGTCATGCATTTGTTAATGCTAAAGAATTTTTTACATACCATGCTAATATGCAATATAAATAATATAATGTATAATAAAATATTTAAAAGATATGTAGTTAATAATAAAATTCAAATATAGTTAAAACTCGACTGATCCTGCTTCATCATAAAAAGACTCCACAGAAATTTTATATAAAATCCATATTAAATAATTCACTTCTAATTGGCAATGTGTAAGAGTAATGATTTATGAAGAGGAAGTAGTTTAACATAGGTTACAGTTTACATCTTTACAGTTTCTTCACAAAAATATTTTATTTTTTCTCTTTAATGTTCTTTTTTTCCTAAATATATGAAAATCATATACAATAGCGAACAAAATAGAAAACTTCTGAAATTTATAGGAAAATACATTTAAAAGGGTAATGAAATATAATAATAAATTTAAAATTCAAAGACCTCAAAAATAATTTTCTTTTTTCATTTTTTATTGTTATTATTATAAAATACTATTTCAGGTAAATCATTCACATAATAAACATTTACAAATAATAATAATAATAATAATAATAATAATAATAATAATAATAAAATACTTTGATACTTTTCTTCCTTTATTAACATTTTTTTAAGAGTCACAAGAACTTAAAAAATGAGGCGAGTTAATTTGTAAGACAAATACATATTGTTTACAACAATCAATTTTTATATTTAAATAAAAACACAATATTAGAAATCACATATTTTAATTTTAAAATTTACACGAGTACATATAACATATTTTTTATCTGTCATACATTTTTAACAAATATTATTAAAAACCATTAAAACTTTTCACTGAAATTAATTTTTAAACATTTTCTTTTGTGGTCATTTGATAGAAAACAAAGTATTCAACATATATATATTTTTAAAAAATAATAATAAATTAGCTCATCTTTTAAACGAGTAAATTAAATCTATTCTGGGTTTTCTTATTCAAATATACAAACAACATATTAAAAATCCAATTTTTTAAAAATAGGATTATTAAAAATATTTTTAAAAACAGTTATAAAATATAAATAAATGCTTTTTTTTTTCGAAAATTTAAAAAAATTTCATTTTATATATATATACATACACATACACATAAACATATATATAACAACAATGCATAAAATCTTTTAGAAAAAAAAATTTTTTCTTTACTATTCTCTTCATTTTAATACAATTAAGAAAAATAACTTCATAGCACTAAAATCCAAGCCAAACGCAACTACTCACAAAAGTTCAAATATCACTAATTTGAAGTCAAATCAAAAATTCCCTACACTTCAGTCAAAGATTTAATTTAAAAGGTAACTTTTTCTGTCTTTACTTTAATAAATTTATTTGTTTCTTATCTAAAATGAATGGAACAAAAAGAAACCTAAGGCTTCATACATTTTGAAATAAAATCATACAAATAGAAATTCTCTGCCACTGAGAAAATTATTAAAAGCATTCAGACATTTAAAGAATTACATGATTTACAGCATACTCTAGCCCAGAAATTGAATAAAAAGAATTCAAAAAAATTAATGCAAATATTTTGGTAAAATTACTTAATATTTTGGGTTATTTAGATTATGTTTTAAAAAGTAAAATAATTTTAAAAAATTTCCGAAATTAGTTCCAAGTTTTTTTAAAAAATCACCCAATAATTCTTTTTAAATAAGTTTTCGTATAGAATTTTTTTAAAAATAATATGTATTTGTATAACTCTAGAATTTTCACATTGTGATAAAATAATAATTAAACAAAAAATTCAATAATTCAAACTCTATTTTGATGCAAGAATATCCCAAGCAAGTTCAATAACCTTAAAGTAAAATATGCCACCCACCTCGTAGAGAAATCTACTTGGACAGAGTGGTCTATCACAAGATCTGCTGGGCACAAAGGGTTAACTCTTTCTGGATCTCCACCAAGTTTCTGTACAACATCTCTCATAGCTGCAACATCAGTCACACATGGTACCCCACTGAAAGATTTATTTTTAAGGAATTTGATTATAAATCTGAATATTTTATATTGTTTTACATAACAATTAAAAACATCAACATCAATAAAGAATTTTAAAAATGCTATCAACTAAGTTTTTTGTGGTAAATTTTAAAAGCCATATATTTAACATGCTTAAGCACTTATTACGGACACCAATTTTGATTGAAAATTATACTCAAGCTAGAAAACTCTTACATTAACTAATTGTTTGGCAAATTTAAATGCTACATAATTATTGGATTATTGTGCCTAGATTTTCCTATACAAGATAACACTCGCCAATTACAACAAATGGAAAGAAATGAAGAAATTTATAACCTTAAACTTTTTCATATAGAGAAATTGTCAAATCATATAGAGCAATTTTAAGTTTTGTATTGGAAAACTTGACTGCCCTTTTACATATTTTTTTAATAAAATTAATATGGAGAAAATCAAGCATCTTCCTCAATGAAAAAATAATGCTGTTAGATTGCTTTGTTGTTAAGAAACTATAGAATGTTTATGACTATTTCTAACTGTTAGAACATTTACAGCAGCAATTAAGAAAAACATTGATAAAAGTGTTCTTTATTTGGACATGTTCAATTTAATTTGATGATGTAATCACTTGAAGAAAATTAAACTTGGTAAAAAAAATGTTTAGGCAAACAGAAAAGAACCCAAGTTTAATATTATATCCATTTCATAAGCATGATATGGGGTATGTGGCCATAAGAAAATAGTACTGTTTCCTCAGTGCATCAGTGATCCAAAAAGACAATGTTTTTCCCTTTTGACAAAATTACATTCTTTAATACATAAAATGACTAATATAAATAAATGAATAACATACATAATAAAAATTCCAATGAAAATATAGAGCTGAAATTTTAAAGGAACAAATAATTTGGTCAGAAAAATTTTATTTAAAGAAATAAAGATTTTAAAGAAATAAAAATTTTATTTTCACTAACGTGAAATCTTGGAGGATCACACGAGCTGGAGTAAATGCTACATCTACTCCTCCTTCTTTATATTGAAATGTTTCCCAGTTTAGTATGTTGTCAATGTCTGCTTCTTTAACCTGGAAATTATCACAGCATCGAACTGCAGCTTCCAGTAGGACACGGATGGAAAATGGCAGTTTTTCTACAAAAAGAAAGAATTTATGAAAGATATATCAGCACTAAAAATTTTACTAAAATTGTTCAACACCTGCAAAATATGTAATTATGTAAAAAATAATATAAGCAATTTATATTAACAAAGAGAATGTAAAGAAAAATAATTAAATACATCACGATAAATAATAGCCATGTCTAGGTCAGGAATGAACACAAATCTGTAAGCCAAAATGTTCTTCCTAATTAGCTTGAAGAAAAGGGTATAAATCCTAGATGACACCCTTAGAGATGTTTATTCAAAATTGAGGTAGACACAATATGGGTACAATGTAGTTAAACTTGTATTGAAAATCCTGAACAATGATGAATCTGCTATATCTCTGCCATTATAGTTGCAAATTATTTGCATTTAAGTGCTTAACATTTGAAAATAAACATTATAAGCAACAGTAAGATTGTTTTTTTTAACTAGCTATATGAAAACAAGAAAACTAAATTAAATACAGTGTATTAAAGGATATATATAAACCTCATCAATCTGTACTTTGATTGTTTTCTTTAAAAAAAAAGCATGAAATTTGCTTCTTTTTTTAAAACATTTTTAGTCTTCATTTATCAAAGCTAAAAAATTAATTCTGTAAATAAACGGAATAACAAAATATTTATATTTTTCAAAATTAATTACTTTTTTCATGATTAAATACAATAAACCCTTTTGGACAAAATTGTTGCATGGAGAATAAAAACACGATTCATAATTATTCTTGAAAGATTTTTTAATTAAGAATTTTAAAATTATATTATAATAAAAACATCAATTTTAACATCCCTTAAGTCTCCATGAATTAACATAAAATGAAGAGATAATATGTAACTTTTATAGTTTAATTCTTGAATTCATTACACAAACTAATTTTTTTTCTCACATTTCATTATCTATAAATAACAAGATCAATTTATTAAATGTTTATTATTTATAATAAGACATGTATTTTTCAATTCTGATATCCTTAGGAGAACATACACAGGCTATGTCAGAATAATTTGTAATACTGTAAAAAGTTAATTAGACTCTTAAGCATTTAACAAAAAGCAACTAAAGAAGCAGTATACTTACCATATCTAGAATCCTTCAAAGCTAGCAAATCATAATACTTGTATGTTGATCCATCAACCTCAAGTGTTTTTAAGAGGTGATTAAAGGGATTTCCTAAAACATTAAAAAATGCACCATGTAGTTGCATAAAAAATGTAATAAATAGAGCTGGTGCGAGTCATTTTTTTAAATTACCATTGTTATTCATTCAAAAAAGAACTAAATATTAAAAAATAAAATGTTATATATAATACTAAATAACTCCATAGAATCATTATTCTATATGCATTAAATCTACTAATAGATAAATAAAGTAAAAGAAAAATTAGTTTTCAAGAAATAAATTAAAATATCAAATTTGGGAATTTAAGGATTTAAAAGCAGTTTGATCCACATTCTAAATAGAAATTTTTTTTTTGGCAGGATGGAAGAATAATATATCAAATCTAATGCATCCAGTCTTTGTTTGCATTTGGAAACATTTTATTTATTAATCTTTTTTCATTTGCTTTTTTATCCATTCACATATTTATAATAATGACAAAAAGTATTTGCCATTATTTTAAATATATTGATAGTTTGTTACCTAATAATTAATTGATTAGTTTTAATTATCTAATGATAAAGTTCTATAAAATGTATATTTAAATTTTATCTTAATTAAAATCAAAACATTTTTATCAGAATCATATCTAGTAACACATTAATTCAAAAACCAAATATTTTTTTAATGTTCATATTCAAAATTATTTATTTAATAACTATAGATATAAAAGTCTTACTCTTTTGTACAAATTTTATTATTATTTTACTTTTTTACTACTGTTTATTCATAAGTGATTGATTAGCTTTTATCAAAAACAATGTAACAATTTTTTTTTTAACAATAGAAATATTTTCCTGGTTTTCTGCTGATAAGTAACTTTTAAATTCTGTCCTTGTGATGTACTATATTGTTGAATGTTCTCTCACATTCAGTATAGCTATTACATTTATATTCTTGAATTTTAATTGATATAAAACATAATAAAATATTCAAAATAAAATGCCTTTTTTTTTTTTTTTAATTTGGTATATGTTTAGAAATAATTAGTTTCATGCTCTTTAAATAAAAATTTCAATATATTAATCTTTAATTAATATTTCATCCTAAAATATCTTATATTAAAATTTGGGATTAAAATATTTATCAATTTAAATAACACTTTAACATTCAAAAAATAATAATAAGTAATATAAAAAACCTTTCTTAACCTTTAACCCTCAAATTATGAATTAAAAAATCATATATATATTTTTATTGACGCTAACATTTTTGATTGGAAGAGCCAAACTTTGCGTATAACGCAATTTTTTGTCTGGAAGAGAATTTAATAAAAGCTCTTTCTCAACAAATAAAAATATTTTGTCGAAAAAAAAAGAATTAAAATAATTATTTGAACACAAATAATTAAAGGAATGATTACATTCCAAGTATCTTAAATCAATTTATAAAAAATGTTGAAAATTAATCAGCTTATCTATTTATTTTTTTATGATACGGTATTTCAATGATGTTTACACTTAGGGAAACAAATCTATGAATATAATCTAACTTGATGAGTACTTCTTAATAGAATTGTAAGAATTAATTAAAAGCTACTCTTATCTAAACAGTGCAAAAATTACAGTAAATTGGATACAAGTAATCTGTAAACATATTATGCTAATTTTACTCAACAAAAAATAAGTACGATACCTGAGTGTGTCATTCTATATTTTTCACTGCGTTTCCTTCTACCCAAGTATTGTTAATGACCACCAACGCACTCTCAATAACAGCCCCGAAATTTCGCAATTCACATAATCAAAGAAGGATGATGGATTTAAAGGAAAACAAGTACAAAAGTATACACACAGATCAGATGTTTTCGTACTTGCCCTCGTCGACAAATCAATGAACACAGGCAAATCTAATTATGTTCCAGAAAGGTAGAGATTCAAAACTTAAACGTCAGTATAACATTGATTTTAGTTTATTCAATTGCCGTCACTAGCGCTTCAACACAATTAAGACAGAAGAGAATTTACAATCATTGCTTTTAAAATGTGGTTTATATCAACAATTTTGCACTGTAGAAAATTGTTGTTAAGCTTTTGTTAAATATATTGTTCCTATATGGTCTACAATCACATTAATTCTTCCAATATTATAGTTGTTACTTGTTAAGAGTATGCCAAAAGTTTTTTTGTGGGTCTAATTAGAGCTCTTTTCGTTTTCTTTTCTTTACTATATTAAAATCATTTTATAACATTTTTGTTTTGATTCAGAGTCCACTTCGAAAAACAAAGACAGTTAAACGAATTAAAGTGGATGACGAAATGTCTGCGAAGAATTTTAAAAGAGAATGGCCTATTTCCATCACATTTGATCAATATTTCATTAAAACGAAGCTACACAGAAAACGTTAATAAAAATAAAATAAACTACAATTACGCTTTTTGTGCTGTACATAGGAAAATAAAAATATATATACATATTTGTGTGTATCTTTATTTTATTCATATTATTATTTTTATGGACAATTTTTATCCATATATCGCATTAAAAAATTGCTCAAAAAAGATTCGATTGTGTTTCTAAAAGGCAAATATCTTCCATATGTTATAAATATTTTATGTAATTTAAGTAATATATGAAATCCCCATGTGATTTAATCAAAGTGTATTAAACAAATAAATCATAGTGACTCTCTCATTCTGTAAATAAACTCCTATTCAAAAGATAAATAAATAAGAGTTAGTTTAGTAAAAAATATACACAAGCGAATTCCTACGAAATATTACTTAGTAAAGGCTCGTTCCCACCGAGGCGAGAGACGTGAAGATGCAAGAGGCAAGCGACAAAATTTTTTCGACCCCTTCACAGCGAAACGTCAGAAATAGCATTACGCCTAGTGAAAAACCGCTTCGAGTTGAAAGTTGAGCAACTCCAAGTGGAGGACTGCAAACCGGTTTCAGGCGACCGCGGTGAGGCTAGTGATTGGTCAAATTTTTTCGCTTGCATCTTGTCGCCTTGGTGAGCACGAGCCTTTAAGTATTGAGCATTTCGTTCTATGATTCGAAAATAAATTAGAGCACTTGCTAATGAAAAAGACGCGCAATGAACATGTTCTCAATCATTTTGTTATGTAAAAAACATACACTTAGTTAAAAAAAAAAAAAAAAAAAAAAATTAAAAAAAAATAAATTAAAAAATATTTTTTTTTAAAAAAAAAAAAATTTTTTAAAAAAAAAAAAAAAAAAGAATATTTCACAAGAATTACTTGATAGACTGATGAGTGTGCATAGTCGGAAATTATATTAAATAACATTAGAGAGGTAAATTTGGTAGTATAATGATTCAAATATATCCGAATTAATGTTAAAATGATAGTAATAAAAAGAAGTGGATAAAAATAAATGTAATAAATCATGTAAAATAATAATTAATTTAGTATGCAAATCAGTTTTTTATAAGATAAAAATAATAATTTCCTCTTTAAAAAAAATATTCGAAGCTAACTTTTTTATTTTTGAGT
Organism: Caerostris darwini; assembly: GCA_021605075.1. Lineage (NCBI taxonomy): Eukaryota > Metazoa > Arthropoda > Arachnida > Araneae > Araneidae > Caerostris > Caerostris darwini. The sequence goes on along the minus strand of BPLQ01005389.1, from coordinate 308,918 downwards.
TTTGTATGCTTTGCTTACGAGTTTGACTTTCAGTTTCAGTTTTTTATTTACGTTTTATTTTATTCTTTACTTTAAAAATATTTATTAACGGAAAGACCATTTACTGAAATAATACAATGCTTGATAATTATGTTTTATGTTCTTAACATATATTTTTAAATTATTTTCTATGTTTTTAAAATCTTTTTTTTTTTTTTTTTTTAAATAATTTTTTAATTTTTCTTATTTTTGCTTTTAGCCTCTACCGCAAATTAAATTAATTTTTTAAAATTATTTCTTTGAATTACTTTTTACACCGTAATGTAGAATTATTAGAATTGTTTTTTTTCTGAGATATATTATTGCAATGATATGCTGTAACCATATTCTATATTACTATATATTTCGAGTCCCGGCGGTGCCATGGATGTTTGTAGTGGTTCGGAATCCCCTTTAAATTGTAGGTCCCGGTCTAGTATGATCGTAGAGCGTTGCTGGGGCATTGTTACTCCGCGTCCGTGGCTTATCTTCAAGTTACACGCGCCCCCTGGGTAATGCAAAGTGAGTAACGTCTGTGCAGCGCTTGCCTTAAGGCCTCCAAGACCAAGCTGTCTAAGTGTTTGCTAGCTGCATTAGAAAGAAAAAAAAATATTGTTTTTATTAAAGCTGCATATTTTTTAACCTAATTTTTGTAATTAATCCGGAGGCAAATAAAATGTATTATTTATAAATGTGTAACCAAGCTTCCTCCTACACACTGCCAAGAACACTCCCTGTGACATTCAGGAGAAATGACCAGTCCTCGAGACTCACACCAGAGAGGAAGTACAGCGCAGCCGGTGCTTCTACTGAGAAACGTTTAATTTATAGTCTCTCCTCCAGAGAGGAATATATATTTAGTGCATACCAGCGCTTTTTTTGGCCTGCAGTTTCTCACCCGAAGTTGAAGTATAAATGGAACGACTACGCTTTGAGATGAGGCTATCACGATGAAATTAACAGAGAGAAACAAGTAATATTCTACTTAGCATAGTATAGAATTTATCTTTATAATCATGCTTCCCTTCTACGCAATGGCAAGAGCCCCTACTGTGGCATTCAGGAGAAATCAGTTGGCCTACAGACTCTCACCAGAAAACGAAGTATATTTCGCACATTCTGTGCGCAGCTGAGTATCGGGGTTTTGGCTTAGACATGGAATCCTTCGAAGAATCTATAATTATTTGTCTTTAAATGTGTTAAGTATCGTATGTCTCTAATTGTATATGTGATGTTTGTGTGTGTGTCAATAAAGTTGTGAGTTCTCCAACCTGTGCCTCAAATATCTCAACCTAACTACACCCAGTTACAGTTTGATTTCTCAACCTGAATATTACATTACGTATTTGATAGGATTAGCAGAAAACACGTTTATCTTAAAGCTGCTATAATTGTTGCACTAAAATGCGTAAATCTATTTTAATCTATATAATTTATGAACCAAATTTTTCAGGCATGAATAATAAAACATTTATATATAAAAATCACTTATTTATCTTATTTGGCTTCGTTAATATACAAATGGAATTAAATACTAAAACAACTATACATACAAAAAGCAAGTATATGTATTCCAGAATAACTTAAAACATTGTTGCACTTCATTAAAACTATTTAATTGTTTTTTTTTCTTTCTTAATTTACTATTTTGTTTCAAAAATTCTAATCGAAAACTACAAAAAAAAAATTGTATTAATGATTTTATAATTTAATAAAAAACTTATTCTACAGCGAAATCAAATTTTCATGGCATCCAATGGCAGGAGCCTCGGAAACTGTTATTAATTAAGTTTGTAAAAAATAAGTTCAAAAATTTACATAATTTGCTTACAATTTAATTTCCAAATTTACACTATAATATTCTTAAAAATAAATACTAACAAATTTAAAGTGAAATTTTTTTTTGGAATTCTTGGAAAAAAAGGATTGCTTTATTTAGTCAATTTATACTATTTTAAGAGAGTTAAAAAAAAATCTCAAACCTTTAAATTCTGTACCGATATTTTTTTCTTAATAAAATTTTCTAAAATTTAAAATATTTTATTTTTTGTAACAGGACACTGTTATATCTACTAATTTATTATCTTAAATCAATGTAATATCACGCATTAAATTCGTTATAAAATTCTTATATTATTTATTTATATCAGGTTTCCATACAAATTAATTAAAGAATATACACTCAAGAGCCAAAACATTATGACCACCTGTCAGTAACGAGTTGGCCCACCTTTGGCACGCAACACAGCTTCAACCCACTTTGGCAGGGATTAATCACGTGCCTTTCACGTCATCCAGGTCAGTTCATTGCAAAATGTAGGGGTGGTCATAATGTTTTGGCTCTTGAGTGTATACACAATCTAGTCACATTAATGTGACCACCGCCTACTTTCGACGTCAACATGAAATAACCAATCACAAAAGGCAAGTGGCAGCACATTGCAGTGGAGTGTCTATAAAGGATGTCCTAGGGCATCGGAAGGCATTTCAATCGTTGGCGTAATGCAGAAACGTAGCGTAGCCGAAGGTGGTTATTCTGGCTTTTGACAGGTGGTCACATTAATGTGACTGGACTGTGTAATTTAAATCGTTTTCTCGTGTGAAAAACATATTTGGAATTGTTGGATAAAAATGATTGTTTTATTTAGTCAATTTATACTGTTTTGTTAAACTCAATAAAATTTTCAAATCTTTAAATTCTGTTCAGTTATTTATTTATTTATTTTTTTTCCTTGATAAAATTTTCTAAAATTAAAAATATTTTATTTTCTATAACCGAACATCGTCGCATCTGCTAATTCATAATATTAAATCATTGTAATATCCCGCATAAAATTCTTTATAAAATCTTGCTTATATCATTTATTTATACCTCGCTTTCATACAAATTAATTAAAGAAAATATAATTTAAATCGTTTCAAGTACGAAAAAAAAATATTTAGAATTCTTGGATAAAAATTATTACTTTATTTTGTCAATTTATACTATTTTAGGAGTTATAAAAATCTTTCTAATTTTTAGTTGTTGTTGTTATTGTATCCCTTTTGGAAGGAGGGAAGAGGGGTGAAGCTTCAATTTTTAGTTCTGTACAGATATATTTTTTCTTAATAAAATTTTCTAAAATTCAAAATATTTTATTTATTGTAACCGGGCAATGTCACATCTGTTAATTTGTTAAACTAAATTAATATAATATCCCGCATTAAATTTTTTATAAAATTTTCTTATATTATATATTTATACTTCGTTTCCGTACAAATTAATTAAAGAATATACAATTTAAATCGTTTTCACATTTGAAAAAATATATTTTAAATTCTTGGATGAAAATGATTGCTTTATTTAATCAATTTATTCTATTTTAAAAGACTTATTAAAAATTCCAAACCTTAAATTCTAGACAAATATTTTTTTCTTAATAAAATTTTCTAAAATTAAAAAATATTTTAATTTATTTTATCAGGCTGTCTCGCGACTGCTGAATTATTATATTTAATCAACGTAATATCGCTTATTAAATTAGTTATAGAATTTTGCTTATATTATTTATTTATATTACGTTTCCATACAAATTAATTAAAGAATATACAATTTAAATCGTTTTCAAGCATGAAAAAAATATATTTGGAATTCTTGGATAAAAAGGATTTCTTTATTTAGTCAATTTATACTATTTTAGGAGTTATAAAAATCTCTCTAATTTTTAGTTCTGTACAGATATATTTTTTCTTAATAAAATTTTCTCAACTTAAAAATATTTTATTTCCTGTAACCGGGCAATGTCACATCTGCTAATTTGTTATACTAAATCAATGTAACATCACGCATAAAATTCTTTATAATATTTTGTTTAGATTATTTATTTATATCTCGTTTTTATATAAAGTAATTAAAGAATATACAATTTAAATCGTTTTCACGTGTAAAAAAAAAAAGGGAATTCTTAGATAAAAAATATTTTTTTTATTTAGCCAATTCATACAATTTTAGGAGAGTTATAAAAAATCTCAAAGCTTTAAATTCTGTACAGATATTTTTTTCGTAATAAAATTTTCTAAAATTAAAAATATATATATATATATATATTTGTAACCGGCCAGTATACCATCTGCTAATATATTAAATTGAATCAATAGAATTTCAAGCATTAAATTCTTCATAAACTTTTGCTTAGATTATTTATTTATATTATATTCCGTATAAATTAATTAAAGAATATATCATTTAAATCGTTTTCACTTATGGAAAAAATAAATTAACAGTTTAAAAAAACTAAAAAACACGCTTTTAGAGTTAATCAAATTAAAAAGTAAAAAATAATTGTAAACATAAGAATAAAATGCTGACGAGAAAATGAATGTCACTGTTCTAAAAGCGTGGGGTGCTTTGTATGACATTTTAAAACTAACTCTGCATTTCGGAATGAAACTAGTGAAAAATTATAACGATTAATATCGAGCACCCCACGCTTTTAGAACAGTGGCATTCATTTTCTCGTCAGTCATTTTATTCTTATGTTTACAATTATTTTTTACTTTTTAATTTGATTAACTCTAAAAGCTTGTTTTTTAGTTTTTTTAAACTATTAATTTATTTTTTATTTTTTAGTTTGATTAACTTAAAAGCGTGTTTTTTTAGTTTTTTTAAACTATTAATTAATTTTTTACGTTTTAGTTTGATTAACTCTAAAAGCGTGTTTTTTAGTTTTTTTAAACTATAAATTTATTTTTTACTTTTTAGTTTGATTAACTCTAAAAGAGTCAGTTACAAACAAACAAACAAACATTCAGGTGAAACTAATATAATAGCGTATTAAAAAGAATCAACTGTTTTCTTTCCGAAAGATGCCTGTAAATGTTTCTTTGCAGCTTAAATAGTGTATATGAGGAGAAACAGATCTCCAGGGGAAAAAGTCAGTTACATACATACATACAAACATACAAACATACAGGTGAAGCTAATAAAAGCGTATTAAAAAAGGAGAATTCTTCGATAAAAAGGATTTCTTTATTTAATCAATTCATACAATTTTAGGAGAGTTATTAAAAATTTTAATATTTTTAATTAATCTTTTATATATATATTAATTTAATATATTTATAAAAATAATAATATATATTGTTTAATTTAATATTTTATTGAATATTTTTTATTAATATTTTAATATACTATTTTAATTTAATATTTTTTTTCTTAATAAAATTTTCTAAAATTAAAAATATTTTATTTTCTCTAACCTGGTAACCCTAACACGTAATCGTCTGCCTTAATAACCGTTTACCCTAACAATCGTTTGCTATAATAAATATTCGTTTCGTCCGTTTTCGCCTTTTAACTTGATGTTTAACTTTTCACTTAAAAGCTGCCAAGACAATACAGTTTAAATTTCGTACTAGTGACATTTTTTTTTCTTCCCCTATATCTATCTATGGTGAAAAAATAAGAAGAAAAAAATAAAACCTCGGGACTATGAACAGTATGATCGTAACAAAACATGACAATTGATTTCAAGGTCCTTTAATCTTGACTTTACTGATAACTCTATAGCGTGTTTGAAATTATGCAACAACAATTGTTATTTCATTCTCCGTTATTCTTTATAGAAAGTTTTTTCTTCTACTCCCTAAAAAGAAAGGCACAATGAAAAGTAAAAATTTGCTTCCCGATAACCTAAGCTTTAGTCTATCGACCTTCTGATAAAAAGAACTTTTTTCCTTGATAAATAATCTGAATTACTTTATTTGCATAGCATAAAATGATGAATGCACTTAAGACATTTTTAAATATTACTTGTTAGCAGATATAGCTAGGCGTTGCCCAATTACATAAAACAAAACATTGTTAATTTTAGTAAACTTTATTAAGAAAAGGACAAAAATATCTGTACATAATGAAAAGTTTTGGGAAATTAAATAACTTGTCTTAATTGATATAAATTGGCTAAATAAAGCAATCATTATTATTTGAGAATATCCACTATTCTTTTTTCATCTATCATCATTTATGTTTTTGATAATTGAAAATAAATTGAAATCTAATAATGTTAATTTTTTAAGTCAGAATTAATTTAAATATTTGAATGTTTTAAATGCAATTTAAAGAAATTATTATTGCAATATTATAATTCACACTTCCGCTACAACCATATCCAAACTTCGTTGAAATAATCAAGATGAATACTGAGAATTTTTGTTATATTCTTCTTCTTCATTGATGCAATAGCCTCATGGTGGGCAAAGGCCATCTGCCTTCTGGCAGATTTCGAGACAGGAGACGTCTTCTTTTTACGGGATAGGGTTGTCAGCCCCGGCCCAACAGTCATATTAGACCTGGGACTTAATTGTTTAAAGTGGGTTCCACTCCACTATAAGCATCCATGGCAGCACTAGAACTCGAACCCGAAACTTGTTTTATCAAACACTAGTCACTCGGCCATCAGGCCCCTAAATCACTCTTCACTATGTCAATCCTACCCCCAACGCTCTACAGTCATATTAGACAGGAATCTACGGTTTAAAGTGGATTCCGAACCACTACAGGCATCCATGCCATTGCCAGGATTCGACCCCAAAGTCTGTAGCACCAAACGTCAGTCACTTCAGCATCAGGCTCCTATATGAATGAATATATAACCTTCCATAGATAAACTTTGACTCTATATTTTTCAGGGTCAATAAAAAGGAAATACTAATAGTAAAAAGAAGAAATTGCATCACTGTATTGGCAGCAAAGATGTTTTCATTCTAATTTCTGCTACGTAGTGCGACACACAAATGTTGACTAGTATCTCTTTAGTAGTTCCCTTATAAACAACTACTCCATTTCTGCAAATATGAAGTTTTAAGACAACGACATAGAAGAAAAGGAAGATATCCATTTTGAATATGGGGTAGGTGGGAAATGCGGTAAAGATAATTCTCTAAGAAGTATACGTATAAAAACTCTATGATGAGTTATTTTCATTTCTTTTGTAATAGATTTCACATCACGATTTGACAATGGGCTTATGAAAAATATATTTAACGGTAACTTTTAATTATTTTACTTCATGATAAAACTTACTATATTTTTCATATGAGAGTTTTTCAAATAAAATTAATAATATAGTTAATAGTATATAGTAATTTTTAGTCAAATCAAATTATCTCCCTCCCCAAATATATAAATAATTGGCATCGTACACATGTACTTTGATCTTTAGAGGCCGCTGGCGCTGGTTACCAGAGCCAGACCCGGGAGCCACCGGGACTTGAACCCGAAACTAAGGTTTCGGGTTCAAGTCCCGGTGGTGCCATGGTGTTTGTAGTGGCTCGGAATCCACTTTAAACCGTAGATCCTGGTCTAACAAGATCGTAGAGCGTTGCGGGGTATTGCTACTCAGCGCCCGCAGCTTATCTTCAAGCTACACGCACCTCCTAGGTAGTGCTAAATGAGTAACATTGGTGCATCACTTGCCTGAAAGCATCGAAGACAACTGTCTGAGTGTTTGCCAGCTGTATTAGAACAAAAAAAAACCCTTTGATCTTCAGAATTGTATAGGTAAAAAGTCTCGCGTTCCACATGCAGATAGTTTGATAGGCTAGGCTGTAAAAGTACGTGTGAGCAAAAGTACGCAGTGATGTTTTGAAAACACAAACACAGTTTCATAAATCTGTCACCAGACAGCATGCTTGTTGCATAAGTGGCAGCTGTAAAACGGAACCAGGTGATATTATAATTTTGCTCATAAAAAAAAAAAAAAAAAAAAAAAATGAGAGAGAGAGAGAGATAAGGGGCTATTTACCAGTTTTGGTGTAAAATATTCAATATTTTATTTGAACATTTTGTGAAGTAAAATAAAGCTTTTCTTTTCGTCTTTTTTTTCTATTGATAATAATGCATTTGGATTCGTCTAACGAATTTCAATATTTACACAATTCACTAGTCTGTAGTAACAAAATGGCAAAAATGGGGTAAAAACACGCTGTACTTACTTTGTTTCTTTGCTGCCTATTAATAATGCTTTAAATTTAATCTTCACTATTTTTTACTAGATTATAAAGAATATTACAAAAAATTCAAATATTTAAAATAAAATTTAAAAAATTTTAATGAAGAAATTAATACTTACTTTTTCTTTTATTTTTAATATTAACACAAAAATTAATAGTTTAAAAAAACTAAAAAACACGCTTTTAGAGTTAATCAATCTAAAAAGTAAAAAATAATTGTTAACGTAAGAATAAAATGACTGACGAGAAAATGAATGTCACTGTTCTAAAAGCGTGGGGTGCTCGATATCAATCGTTATAATTTTTCACTAGTTTCGTTCCGAAATGCAAAAGACTTCCACCGCTGGCAACTGGCAACTGGCGTACCGATTACGGAGTACCAACAGGGGGAAATACCCCTTAAACCTCCTCATCTTAATTCATAGATAGGCTTTAAATTTTAATTGGCTGCTTAATTAATGTTAGTAGAAATGCAAGATAAAGTTTCTAAAAATTCAAATTAAATGGTACTCAAAGAAAAAAAGATAAAATTACTAATAATAATAAAAGTAAGATACAAAATAAAAGAAATTAAAGTTAAATTTAAATTCAGTACAATTAGGGACCAGTTGTCGATGCCAAAATAATGAAAAAAGTAAACAGAGTTTTAAGAACTCATTAAACCAAGTACACAGGGATTATGCTGAACGGTGAGAGCAGTTGAAGATTGATGCTGAAAAGTAAATGATTAGTCCACACACAAAAAAAAAAAGGCCATAATCAGGACCGTATTTTTAATATTTTTCATTTTATAATTTTTGTTTTTATTTTATTGGTTTTATTCCATCCTTTTATTTTCCTAACAAAAAAAAGGGGTAAAAAAGCGTACAATAAAAACCTAACTATTCACTAGCCGATAAGAAAGGATTGTGGTGCACATCGTAGCATAAATATAAAAATAGTGAATTGACCTCAGTGCCGGATTCGAACCCTCAACCTTACGGTCGGGAGTCCGTCACCTTACCTCTGCGCCAATTCGTTTTGTTTACTAATAGAGCCGCGAAAATTTTTAAAGCCAAACGACTCCTCAGATACACAGTGAGTTAACTAGTCTCAGTGGACGTAAAATTACAACATTAAATCCACTCCGTTACCTGAACTCGCGATCGCTTGTTCAGAATAACAGCCATGATGTCTCTTAACTCTAGGAAAACAATCATAGGAGACGTCATAAACAGCCCTTGGGCGTTTCTGCGAACTTTTCACCCCAGGGTGATAGGTAGGCAGACGACGGATTAACTCATTGCTAATCTGAGGACATTTTTCAAGAAAATTCTTTGAAATTTTGAGTAAATAATTTGGAATAGGTTCGACGTCTAGATCTCTATGAATGATCTTTCGACGAACGAACCATGGCACATCAGCAATCATAGCCAGGTGTTTATTCTGAAACACCTGAAGTCTCTTGATATTGGTGAGGAAAGTGGAGGCCCAAATCGGGCTACCATAAACCAGAATAGGTCTAATGATAGACTTATAGAGCAGAAGTTTGTGTTTGATCGCAAGCCTACTCTTTCGAGAAATTAGGCAGTTGAGTTTAATACTCGCACCAGTTGCTTTAGCAGCTGTGTTCTTGATATGGGAATTAAAAGACAATTTTGAGTCTAGAAACAACCCTAGGTACCTATATTCAGTAACCCAGGGGACGGGCTGGCCAAAAAGAGTGATACTCCCTAATGAGAAATGGAACGCTTCCGAAGCTTCCACCGCGATTTCATGAAGAACAACAATTTGTCTTTGTGAATACCGCCACGTTAAGAAGTGTTACATGAATCACTGGTTATAATAGAATCCAACTTGGAAACTATTTTGATAATTTGGAATCCATCGCTAGAAAACCCCAAACTATATTTACAACATGTATCCAAACAATGCCCAATATACTGCCAAAACATATGATCGGGAAAAGAGAGGTTACCAAGTCCGTAGCAGGCAGAACAAGGATAAACTATTCACTTAGTGTAATCATTTGCTGCAGTGGGACTCTATGTTCCTCTTTTCTTTATTCTCGAGTTAAAGTGACTTTAACTTTTTGCTAATAAAAGGCGTACCAAGTGGCTGTTATAGGTCTGCAACAGACAAAGGTTACATGATGACCCTGGTATTCATAAAATGACTCGAACATTTTTCAAAATTCCAATCCCACTGCAAAGAAATAAATATTGTTGATCATGTCTCTCATGTAAGTATTGAAGCAATAATATTCGCAAAATTTTATCATGCTCATAAGCTTGCCTCCCACACAGCGGATAATAGACCTTTAATAAGAATTTTTTTCTGACCCAAGAAAGCTTACTATGACGCCGCAGGCTGATGTTTGGAGTGTGTCTCAACCTGGACAAACACTCTCTGTTTACAATGTTGCTGAGCTATAAAGATAACTGTTGAAGATACCATCCAGGGATTTCAAGTCACGTTGATTTACCCTTTCAAATGTAATAAGTTTCCATAATTTGATTTTGCACCTTATGAAGTTATAGAACAAAGAGAAAGAAATGATTGATGATGACAAGAGGCTAGTTTTTGGTAGTTAGGCAATGAACGTGTAACGAACCACAGGCCAATGTCCTTGAGAACAACATTTCTACAGCATTTCTTTTAATCGCACTATAACTCCAGATATCTTTGCACCACATCCGGGCACTTTTTCTTCAGCCATGAGATTCCTCTGCTACAGTCAACCAGTTATAAAGTGTAGAACCTTCAACTCAAGTTTCAGTCTTCTAGATTATCAGGCGATCTGATGGCCAATTGGCTAGCACTCTGGCCTTTGGTACCATAGGTATCAGGTTTAAATCTTGGCTGGGGCATGCATATTTGTTAGTGGCTCGAAATTCCCTTTAAACTACAGGTCTCTGTCTAATTAGCTTAAAGTATGCCAAAAAACGACCGTAGATCGACAAACCAAGAACTGGTTACAGAATTGTTGTAAAAAAAAAAAAGATGGCCTTTCAAACCAAAAACGAGACAAACCAAATTTTCTTTGTCATGGTGTACGAGTTTGCACTTCGTACTTTTGCCCCATCATATGAGGAAAAAATTTGCAATGAAAAAGATTGGGAAATTTGGAATCTTTTTGTTAATAACGCTGTAATGGAAGTGGCTCTTGGACAGGATTTAGTCAAGATCCTTATAAACATCATGCAGAATCTTGGGAAATTTGCTGAAAATGTTTTTCCTAAATATCGAAAAACAACGAAATTGTGTGCTTTTACCTCCAAGTACCCAGTATCTGAGATTATATTCCATTCCTTCATATATAATCAAAATTTATTTGCATGGAAAATAAATAAAATTTAATATTTATTGATCATGCTAAAATAACATTTAATATATACCCATAAATAAGCGTTTATTTTATTTAGACGACAATTTTATTAAGCAAACCTTTGTTGATGTACAATATCATCTTATATATGATTGCATTGTAATTTCGTAGTAACAGACTTGACACACCGGTTGGGCCCAATATAAAAGTCATAATTTCTTAATAAATAAAAATGTTTAATTTGCTCTTATGTGGCTATTTACGAAACACGGTTGTCGATAAATCTTGATGTTTCCTCCTACGCAACCATGTTTCTTCCTATGCATCCACTGGAGCTCAAGAGTAATAGTCATTAGGCCTTGAGAATCTCACCCAAGTATAAATACTGCACTACCGCTGATAAACGTTTAATTTACATTTTGTCACCCCTAGAAGAAATATATTTAACACAACCCTGTGTATTTGCTGGCCTACAGACTCTCATCCGGAGAAGAAATATTCCACGCAAACCTGAGTATCGGGTTTTCGGCTTAGAAATGGAATCCTTCAAAGAATCTATAATTATATGTCTTAACATATATCTAACATGTCTTATGTATAAATATATATATATATATAATAGTTGTGTTAAATATTGTATGTGTGTCATGTTTGTGTGTGTGTGTGTAAATAAAACTGTGAGTTCTTCAACCTGTGTCTCAATTATCAACCCAACCACATCCAATTTCCATCCAGCTACACAACCTGCACACTACAATCTGGCGCCCAACATAGGGCCCTTCTGGAATTGACAATGCTACATTAAAGATTAAGCCAATAAGTGTATTCTGCAATAAAACTATAAAATACATATAGTAAGAATTTACCATGCATTCTCATGATAACTATATAGAGGATCGCGCGTTTAGAGAAATGTCTAAATAAACTGGAACCACCGTGAAATTGCACGAGAACAATACAGAGGACCGTGGGCGGAGAGAAAAAGATAAGTGTTTAAATAAATTTGACTCGAGATGTGTGGCAACCGTAGAGTGTCCCTTTGCTTTTAAAAATTACAAGTAGATTACTTGTAGTTTATACATTGGGTTGTAATCATTGCTTTGTTGTTATTATTTTCTTTGTAGAAAACAAATGATATGTTTGTGTTAATGTCTCCTTTCAATTCTAACATTTCTATATTCTACTTTCGTGAAAGTTTCGAAGTGGAAAATTACGAAGAATGTAATTAATGTCATCAAGTCTTCAACTGCGAAGACACGCATATACGGCCATAATCAGTACTTATATATCACGAAACAGCATATGATAAGTATAGGGCTTTTAAATTTATTTAATAAAAAGAAGGAAACTTTTTAAACGAACACAACACAAAAACCTTGAAACGAGGAAGTAACATACATGCTATTAAAGTGAAAAAAAAAATACTGTTTATTCAAACACAGTGTCTCGTCTAACGAAGTTTACGAAGAAGGAAAAAGTCATTGATGCTTTCTCCCTTTTTAAAAGAAATAAACGGAAAAAAAAAAAAGACTAAAGAGGAAATACTTTTATTTCAAAAGATCATAAAAAAAAGAAAAAAAATTATGTCGACAAGGGTGCTACAAAAATTCTGACATCATTCCTGTTAATTAGATCAATGTCAGAAACTGGGATGTGTTTTTCAAAGTCATGTATATTCAAATTAAACCAACCGAAAAACTTAGGCATGACTGAGTTTGCCATTCGTACTGTTCTTCGTACATTTGTATATTCTTTATTACGTTATATTTAAATGTCTATTGTCGCTTCCTGTATTGTAATAGTTGTTATCTATCAGAATGAATTTGCACTGTAAAATTCCCTTTTTTGGTTTATTTAGGAATAATAAAGAATATTATTAATATAGAATAATATTATTAATATAGAAGACCATTGAAATAATAAAGAATATTTTTATATAAACGAATTTTAATATAAAGAATATATTAATAATATAAATTGTTAGAATAATAAAGAATATTTTAATATAAA
>BPLQ01005389.1:75386-295581 GCA_021605075.1 Caerostris darwini | reverse complement strand
ATTAATAATATAAATTGTTAGAATAATAAAGAATATTTTAATATAAAAGAATTTCAATATAAAGAATAATAAAGAAGATATTATTAATACAGAATATTATTAGAATAATAAAGAATATTTTTAAAAAGAAATTTAAGAAATATTTTCTTCCTACATTCATATATTTTCCAGCACGCCATATTTAAATGCCTACCGTCGTTTCGTATTTATCTGTCGGAATGAATTTGCACTGTAAAATTCCCTTCTTTTGTTTATCTAGCAATAATGAAGAATATTTTAATATAAAAGAATTTCAATATAAAGTATAAATAAGAACATATTATTAATATAGAATATTATTAGAATAATAAAGAATATTTTTAAAAAGAAATTTAAGAAACATTTTCTTCTTTATGCATTCGTATATTTTTCAGTGCGCCATATTTAAATGTCTATCGTCATTTCCTGTATTGTTATAGTTGTTATTTTTCAGAATGAATTTGCACTGTAAAATTCCCTTCTTTTGTTTATTTAGGAATAATAAAGAATATTATTAATATAAAACATTATTAGAATAATAAAGAATATTTTTATACAAAAGAATTTTAGTATAAAGAATAATAAAGAACATATTATTTATAACGAATATTATTAGAATAATAAAGAATATTTGTATATAAGAGAATTTACTATAAAGAATAATAAAGAATATTTTTAAAAAGAAATTTAAGAAACATTTTCTCTATCATACATTCGTATATTTTTCAGTACGACATATTTAAATGTCTATTGTCGTTTCCTGAATTGTTATAGTTGTTATCTTTCAGAATGAATTTGCACTGTAAAATTCCCTTCTTTTGTTTATTTAAAAATAATAAAGAATATTGTTAATATAGAATATTATTAGAATAATAAAGGATATATTGTTAATATAGAACATTATTAGAATAATAAAGTATATTTTTAAAAAGAAATTTAAGAAACATTTTTTCTTCATACATTCGTATATTTTTCAGTATGCTATATTTAAATGTCTATCGTCGTTTTCTATATCGTTATAGTTATTTTCTATCAGAATGAATTTGCACTGTAAAATTACCTTTTTTGTTTATTTAGGAATAATAAAGAATGTTATTAACATAGAATAATATTATTAATATAGAATTTTATTAGAATACTAAAGAATATTTTTATATAAAAGAATTTTAATTTAAAGAACAATAAAGAATATATTATTAATCTAGAACATTATTAGTATATTTTTAAAAAGAAATTTAGGAAACAAAGTTTCCAAGATTTGTAATTTTAAGATCAATTATGTAGTTTTCATGAAAAAAACGATTAAATATATATTAAAAGCATATTAATCTTATTTAAGCATTTCTTAGCGTCTTGGCTAAAGTAATAAAATGGTAATCAGAAATTTAAATTTAAAAAAATATTTTAAGGATTTTGCGAACTGTATCTTATTTTCATATTTATTGTCTAGAAACAAATTGATCATCTAGCTAGAGAATAATAATAATAAAAATAATTTAAGTAATAATAATTGTTAGTTATGATTATTTGAAAAGTTAAATTTAAAAATAATGTGAAAAAAATGATGGAAATCAATTAGAAAATTCACGTTATTGCAACATGGAAGATCTATGGTTTAAATAATTACATAATAAAAAATATATAATTCTTTAATAGTCTCAAATCGAAAAAAAACATATATTTCTGAAAAATGTTTCGTTTTTAATACGCTTTTATTAGTTTCACCTGTATGTTTGTTTGCATGTATGTTTGTATGTATGTAACTGACTCTTTGGGCTCGATTTTGCCCTACTCTACTTTTTACCTAATTTAATTTAATTTAAACGTTGTAGACTTAACAAGGACCGACGGCAATGAAATATTTTGATAAGTTTATTATCTCATCATGATTAGGATAGCCAGGATTAGTGATTAAAACACACAGCCTTTGAAAAGTCATCTTGATCGGCGCTTAATTTTTCGCTTGGAGATCTGCTTCTCCTCATACACACTATATAAGCTGCAAAGAAACATTTACAGACATCTTTCAGACATTCAAACCTACGTGGGATAGCGGCACAACGGATAACGCGCCTGACCTCATTTAAATATCATAGTTTAAAAAAACTAAAAAAACACGCTTTTAGAGTTAATCAAACTAAAAAGTAAAAAATAAATTAATAGTTTAAAAAAACTAAAAAAACAAGCTTTTAGAATTAATCAAACTAAAAAGTAAAAAATAATTGTTAACATAAGAATAAAATGACTGACGAGAAAATGAATGTCACTGTTCTAAAAATTTGGGGTGCTTTGTATGACATTTTAAAACTACCTCTACATTTCGGAATGAAACTAGTGAAAAATTATAACGACTGATATCGAACACCCCACGCTTTTAGAACAGTGACATTCATTTTCCCGTCAGTCATTTTATTCGTATGTTAACAATAATTTTTTACTTTTTAGTTTGCTTAACTCTAAAAGCGTGTTTTTTTTAGTTTTTTTAAACTATTAGTTTAAATTGAAAGGAACTTTGATTTAAGATGTTTTTTTGATTTTTTATGAATTAAGATGCGGAAAAAAGTCGGAAAATTCCCATCAGGTAGCCTGGCTATTGATGGTTTACACATAATGTGACAATCGCCGCTGACTTTCTTCGTTTCTGAAAGCAATGGCGACAACAATGTCATCAGCGGATTCAAATTTGGGTCCTCTTGTAAGCTAGACACTGGAGAGAACTGGTAGCATTTTTTAAAGTTTTACGATTTACAGTAGCAATTTAACACTTAATAATACATCATAAAACTAATATAGTAATCAATGTAAAAATTAATGAACAGCAAAAGCAGAATATAGATAAACAGTAAAAATAAGGCTCCTAGCGAGATAATGCAAAAGAGACTTCTATAATTTTGAATTGAAACTAAATATTTATTTACACTATCATTATATACAGTTAAAACCAAAGCAATTTATTTTGCATAAACCTACATAAATAATAATAATAATAATAAAATAAATAAATAAAAAATAACAAGTAATATAAAAAAAAAAAAAATTAAGTCTTACTACTACCCTACTTAGGTCGACAAAGAAAAATTTTATTTTAGTGACTTTTTTTTTTTTTCAATTCCTTCTATTAGTTCCCACTCTCCCTATATATATCTTGTTCAAATTTTCAATCGTTCATAAAATACTTTTTATTCATCCACTCAAGTTCAAATACATTTTTTTTTTTGAACTTGTAGTGAATGACACTGGATGTTAATACAGTTTTTTCAAATATTAATTCATTAATTAAATTTAATTAATTAATTTTAGTTTTTTTTAGATTTAAGTTGCAGATATCTACCAATAGATGACGCCAGATAAACTTAAAAAAATGAATGAAAATAAATTTTGAAGGACTTTCTGCAATATACAGAAAAAAAAGTAGGAATTGACTTTAAAAAAAGTTTTTTATATTACTTGTTAAATAATTACAATTAATATAAATAAAATTTCTTCAATTTTATTTTTTGAGAAAAATCCTTCATTCTAATCACAAGTCACATCTGCTAACTCATTCTCGAAAATCCTTTGGATAAAACGTCTACTTAAAGCAAAAATTTTCAAAAATTTAGAAAAAATTATTGATTTCCGCAAGAATTGAATTCACATTCTTCACCTTCACGTGAAAAATACTGAAATCCTTGCATTTTACCGATTGAGCTACTGCCTGTTGTTTTCAATTTTCATTACAAACTGTTAAAACTCTATTTAAAGTATTAAAAATTAATTAAATTTAATTAATGAATTAATATTTGAAAAAACTGTATTAACCTCAAGTGCCATTCACTACAAGTTTAAAAAAATGTATTCGAACATGGTAGTATAATAAAAAGTATTTTATTAACGACTGAATTTGAACAAAATATATAAATATATGGTACTTACGTATTAACGGTACCTTGGCGACAGTTGCGCCAATAAAGAGCACAAGCGCCAACTGCAGCTACAGATTTGGCGCCAATCTACACTTAAGATTTTTGTTCCAAATAATAAAATGTATATGAATCACTTCATTTAAAATCAAAACACTTTCAAAATGTTTTTATTCCAAATAATAAAGATTGGCGACACTTAAAAACCGCCAAGTCTGTCACCAAGGTACCGTTAATACGTAAGTACCTAAATATATATATATAGGGAGAGTGTGAACTAATTGTAGGAATTGAAAAAATTAATAAATAATAATTAAATAAATAAAAAATTAAAAACTTATAAATAAGAAATAAATAAAAATAAAACACTGATAATTAATGATTAAATAAATAAAAAACTTGCTAGTTAAACAAATATCTTTTTATCGTATCATTTTACTTGATTAAGTATAGAAAAAAAATTATTTTAGTATCTTTTTTTTTTTTTTTTTTTTAATATTTTCTTCTTTAAGAAACATTTTCTATTTAAAATTAATAATTAAGAATCAAAACTAAACAAAGAATGAAGAAAAATTAATTGATTTTGTTGTCTTCAAAAATTTAATGTATTCAATAAAAAAATGTTATTTAATTATGAAACTTATTAATGGAAAAAAAAAAAATGTGTATAATTTTTTCAAATTTTTCTTCATTTAAAATTTTTATATGCATCTATAAAATATTTCTACTGTTGTTATATACGGAGGAGGGAGTATCCAAGAAAGACCATGCATCTTTGAAATGATATATCTATTATTGTATTTTAATATTAAAAGAAATAATTCAAAGTTTAGTTAGTATCAAGTGCTACAATTAGATGGCGCCAGTTACTTATCAGTTTTTAAACGTTAAAGTGTATGAATTAAGGGCCTGAATGGCCGAGTGGCTAGCGCTCTGGCGCTCGGTACCACAGGTTTCGGGTTCGAGTCCCGGCGGAGCCATGGATGTTTGTAGTGGTCATGGAATTTAAATGCAACGTACATTAGCTTATCCTCCACAGCCAAATGGTATTGAGCTACGGCACCATACTTTGAAGACCGCCATTTTGTGCCATGTAAATCAAGGTTGGACAACTCATCCGATCATTCTGCTTAGATTGCGCACAATTTGATACACCAATTTCTATTCTACAGCGAAATCAATCGACTGCTCTATCTCACGATTTGTATCGAAGGATACAACGTATACAGGAGGAGCACCTCAATGATTCAACAGTAACTGCTTTCATCATGGAAATAGACACTGTGGATCCAAAATACGATGCCTTAAGTGTCGATGGCCATACTTCTTTAAAGAATGTCCCATTGTTGGACGAATCGATAAGCCGATCTGCACCTATTGTGGACCACAAGGACATCTTGCCTACTGGAAAGTATATAAAAGCTTTCCAAGGCCATCTTCTAAAATTACTACAAGAAATACGGCTCTTCGTAAAACATTCAAAGTAAGACCAGTCCATTAACGAATTTCTTTTGAGTCTATGCTAAAGAATCAAACATCTACCCAGACTGCACTTAAAACAATATAGTTATTATGTGTCTATTGATCGAAAAAGATCCAAATCTTTTAGACCTTCTTTTTTTATATGTGATTGTATCAAAAATGAGATCTTTGAATTTGTTATTTCCTATGCTAACTGTTTGCCTATTAGTCAAAAATGAATGAACGATCCTTCTTTTGTTTCGGATCGTAGTTTATTCGTTCTTTAAGCTAATCCGTTCTAAAAGACTCGTTCGTTCACGATTGACACATTTTTAGCCTGTGCCCTCCGAATTGGGGGGAGGAAAATGTAAATAAACAGAGTAAAGTTGTTTATTTTATTTTTATTTCTTATAATTTCAGATATATAAAAAATAACTTAAGATTTTGGTTTATGTTTCTCCAAATTAAATCTTCTAAGTTTTTGTAATATTTTTTCTATAAATTTCTGAACATTATTACTTTTTTATCTTATCACTAAATTTAATCAGTTTCAATAGATAACTGATACACCTCATTAGAGTTTTTGTACTTGGGGCTGGAATGAATTTTGACTGAAAAGCCGACTTCACTCTATTGGGTTTTTCATAGTAGCTTGAAAAATTTTACAATGTCTAGTAAGGGCAAAATTGCTATTGTAGGATGGTAAGTTTATTTTTTATTTTCAATTGTTATTTTTTTAATATTTAATTTCTGATGTATTAAACATATTAACATTAGTTGCTATGTTTATTTTTTCATAATTTACTTTTTATTTCTTAGGTGAAAATTAATATTATTATTAATTATTATATATGTATTAATAAGTATTGTTAATTATTCTTCATTATTAATTTCTTATATATGTATTTATGTTTATTTAATATTGCTATTGATTATGAAAAAAATCTAAAAATAATTTATTATTTTTTGCAGTATACCAATTAATTTATTTATAAGTTATTTATGTAAATTGATTTCATATAAAATATGTTTCAGAAAATTATTTTAAATTATTCAATGTAATTTCATTTCTGATAATAATATAAAAAAATTTCTCATAGTAACATGATTACAAAAATAGTTAGCTACTTCATATTTTTATTAAAAAAAAAATCTTTTAGAGAAATATTCATTATTTTTCTTGGTATTGTTTTCAAAGTTTTATTGGTTTTTTTTCCCACTTGAATAGTGGTCTAATTGGGAAAAGTTGGGCAATGTTATTTGCAAGTGCTGGATATAATGTGATGATTTATGACAAAGATAGTGCAGCTTCATCGGATGCACTTGTCACTATTAAAGATGAATTGAACAAATTGGAAAATTCTCAGTTGCTTCGAGGTACACTTACAGCAGAACAACAGCATTCCCTAATTTCTAGAACTGAAGATCTTGAAACTTGTGTCAAAGGTGCTTTGCATGTGCAGGTTAGTATTATAAAATGGAAAAGTAGATGAAATATTTCTTTCTATATTTTAATTTTACTTAACAAAGTTAAAAAAGAAATAATTGTTTTTCTATTATTAATTTTAGTATATTATTGAATTTTAAAATCTGTGAGACTGGCTATAAAGAAGTATTTTAATTGTTTCTTAATACTGCTTCCTTTGATTAATTATTTGATATAAAACATTTTTTATTTGAACAAATTATATAATAATAAAATCTAATAATAAGGAAACTTTATTAATTATGGTAATTTAACATTGTGATTACTATTTGAATATAACATGTATAATATGTAATCTGTGTTGTAAATGTCTTAAAAACTTTTCAATATGCAGATGCTGAATTCTATACTATGCAAACATGAAATTTAAGAATAGTATACAAGTTTTTTTTTTTTTGATAAAAATGTTAAAAGTTTTTAAGTTTTAAATTTGATTTTAGGAATCAGTTCCTGAATGTGAAGAAATGAAAAAAATTATTTTTAACAAGTTAGATAGTCTAGCTACAGACGGAATGACATTATGTAGCTCTACCAGCTGTATAATGCCATCAACATTTTCAGAGAATTTAAAGCATCGTGCACAAGTGCTTGTTGCTCATCCTGTAAGTTTATTGTAATTGACCTTTATATCTTAAAGGAAGTAATTAATAATTAATAAAAGTCATAAGTAAAATTTGAATTTATAAATATTTTAATAATCTACTGCTATGTAAAATGCACATAATTTTAATATAATAGTTTATTAAAAAAATTTATTTATCAATCTATTTGCAGAAGTCTTATTAAATGTTTGTATTAAACTTTTATTAAATGTATGTAAAATTAAAGAAATGCTGACATTTCTTTAATGTTAAGGCATTCATTATTTATAAATTAAATTATTTATATTATGATTAATATTAATTTTAATTTGTCAAAAGTGATTATTTAATTTTTTATTATTTTTAATTTTTAGGCAAATCCACCATACTATGTTCCTATAGTTGAAATAGTACAGTCTACATGGACCAGCCCAGATATAGTATCTCGAACAATAGAGCTAATGAAAGAAATTGGTCAGAAACCAGTCACTGTGAAAAAAGAAATTTATGGCTTTGGCATTAATCGTATGCAATATGCAATCATAAATGAATGTTGGAGACTTGTCTCGGATGGTGTAATGTCTGTGGAAGACATTGATGCTGTTATGTCAGAAGGTTTGGGTATGCGATATGCATTCTTGGGACCTTTTGAAACCTGTCAGTTGAATGCTGATGGTAAGAACTAAAACAGTAATTTATTAAATCTTACAAATTAAAAAATGAAGTTTAAAATAAATCATGGACAAAATTAATTTATGTAAACTTAATTACAAAAAATTTTTAAAAAAAGAAGCATTATAATTTTAATTCTACCAAGTGTTACGACTTGACTTGGCCTGGTGCTTTGAGATGTATACCCGCTGATGCTGCTTTGTATCAATTTATCCAAATAGTTTTCTTTTTTTTTAAATATAACAGTTAAAAAATTTTGGCAGATGTGAAAATGAATCCCCCATTTAGAAACCACTTTAAAATTCTCAATTCCAGAAATTATTGCTTATTACAGTTTTAAAATTCCCTTTAAAATACAATAAACATTGCCTGCACTTTCTAGCAGCCAAAAGAATAAAAATAAAAGGAGTAAATTTGAACATGAAAGAAATAGACAAAACTACAGATTGAATCGATCACAACATTTAAACACAACGATGATTAGAATACATAAAGCACTACTAGTACTTGAAACAAAAAATGTAAAAGAAATAATGAACTCCGAAAAAATATATGGGGCACCCCATAGCTTACAAGGTTACGAGACTTTTTGTAGATAATGTAGCAAATTTGTAGAATTGTAGAAATTGTCTTATAATAAGCGTCCTCTGGACATACAAAATAACCATTAGTAAGACAGAACTCTATATTCAAAAGCATTTTGAAGTTTTTTTCGTGCTGCTACATATTTTATACATTGAACAAAATAGAACTAACCAAGTGTTACTTAATAGCTTATTTATCCATTTATATTTAACAAATATACTTAAATAAAAGAAATGTAAATATTGCTTACTAATACACAATGCATATAATTCTTGTTAATGTTTGACATTCCAAATTATTACATGTTCTTGAACTAGTTTACTACCATTGAATATATTTTTATTATATATTATTAAAAAGATTATTTTATTTTTAATTCAGGTATGGCAGACTATTGTAGACGTTATGCGAATGGCATATTCAATGTGTCTGAGACATTTGGGCCAGTCCCAAAGATGGAAGGTAAAGCAGCTGAGGAAATACATAGACAACTTTGTGAAAAAGTTCCTCTACACAGCCTAGATGTTCGAAGAAAGTGGAGAGATGAACGATTGGCTTGCTTAACTAAGCTAAAAAAATCTATGGGAGATTAAATTTTAAATTTTATCTATTTTAAATATTATAATTAAATTTATAAATTACTCCTGTTTAAATTTCAAATTTTATCTTTTTTAAATAGTTAAATGAGTAATTTAAATTTATAAATTCTTGTTTAAATTTCAAATTTTATATTTTTTATATGTTTAAAGTTACAATTTAATTATGATGTAATGGTCTACAAATAATTATTTGTAAATACATTGCAATAATACTTCTGTTATAAATTTTATCCTTAATCACAGGATTTTTTATAATAAATTGAGTGAAACTTGGCTTTTGTTCATTGCAAATCATTTGGATAACACTACAGATTAAGAAGAGATTTAAAACAAACTTTATGTTCAGATATTTTAAGATTAAATATTTTTCTTTTATATTGAAGTATCACAAATTTAAAGTATAATTAAATAAATTTTCAAGCCATTTTTTAAACTATTTTCAACATTTTTATAAGCAGTTAAAAAATAAAAATTATAAATTTATACAATTTCTTATTTGAAATTGATTAATTTACAAGTTGTAAAACTTGTTTTTTTGATGACATATGGCCAAAATCTTTACCTTTAAAAATACTTTATTTATACTATTGTGCATTTCTTTGAATTTTCATACAATTATAATAAAAATAAAGATAATTTCCTTAGAAGTTGAAGGTAAAATAAATTGCAATTTTTCTCACCATTTCTGTTTTCCAAATTTGATTATTAGCAATAACATGCAAAATTATTAAATTTTCATATATTTTGCTTCATATTTTATCTACGTTTATATTAGAATCCTAACACAAATTGTATGTTTGTAAGGTTTTATTTACTCGGGCTCCATAAACCATATTTCTAACAGTTCTGGAAATATTCAATAAAAATAAAAACATTCTAATCCAGGGAACATCTTCAACAATTCATTGCGTTTCATACAATAAAATTCTGTTCAGAAATTACTTCAGTGGAATTTTGCTTTTTGGGAAATATAAAGTTGATAGGAATTTTCAGATTCATGAAACAAATGGAAATCAATTATTTATTTATTATACAAACGTTGAGTTTTAATTGGTGTTACTGAAATTTTGAAGTACTAAATTGTTTCTTTGTAAGACCCTAAAGAATTAAAATACCATTTGATTTTTTTTAAAGTCTATTTTAAGATTTTGTGTAATAATAGTTTATATTTTATATACTATTAAATCACAAAATTTTAATTCATGTTTTTTTTTTTAAATTTCAAATAATGTAAATCAAGGATACGGAATTACTTGGCTTATTTTACCTTATTTGAAGAAAAAAAAATGCTATCATGATTTGCAAATAATATTTACTAATTCTTATGGTAAAGTAATAAAAAAAATCAAATGTAAATCCTAATGTAAAAGTAATTAATGCACAGTCAAAGATACCAGCCATGAGATATAAAGAAAAATGTCATAGCATAATAAACTCAGAATTATTTCTATTCATTTTTTTTTATTATTCAAGAAGTTAAAAATATTTAATGTTTAAAATATTTTTGAAAATATAAAAAATATGAAATGTAAATAGATATTTGAAGGAATTTCATATGCATTTTATAAATGAAATATATATTTATAATTAGAATTGTTAATATTGTTTCTCTGCTGAAAACAATTGATCTTGTATTCAAGTCGTGAAGAATTATTAGCTATCCCCAAATTATACTATGACGAAAAGTCATTATTAGTCTGAAATTATGTTGTGAGAAAGCAGGAGTTGTGAAGCGATAGGTATTTTCATAGTAGTATTTACAAAATTTAATTAAACTCACATTATTAAATTACCAACTGAGAAGCTGTTGTCCGGCTTCAGAAAAATATGCAGTTTATTTTGCATTAGTTTGTTGAAAAGAAACAGGATAATTTTCAACAAATAATGTAATGAGCACATATTTCTAAGCAGTTATTGAAATGATGTGTACAAAAATATAATTCTCATCTAAAATTTTATTTCAAAATGAATAGAATAAATGAAAATCAGACATTATAAAAAAATATTAAATCCATTAACAAAAAGGCAAATATTAATGCAATGTAGCAACTCCCTTCCCACCCTAGATAAGGCTGGATCAACTAAAATCACAATTTCTGCAGAAAATTTAGATGTTCCAGGTACTTTTCTTACTAATGCTAACTTCCAGGCTCTTCCTGTTGCAGTTAAAGTCTTTCAGAAGATCGAGGTGAATCGACAGCGAGTGCCCCTATATGGTCGAGTGGGGAAGATACCTGACAGGCGTGAACAGGACTGAGCGTTTTGAGTAGCTATCACTTAGATGGGGGGGTGTAGGATGTTGAGATTAAATATCCTCGCACATTACTCTCTGATGTTAGAAATACTGAATGACATCACCTATTACTGCTAACCAGCCAATCAATACTCTTTAATTTTGTGGGTTAAAGTATTGTCTGGTCTCTACTTTCAACAATTAATCAAACTTACTGAATTTGTCATACTTAAAAAGATTAAATCATACCTTTCTAAAAAATCTATTATGATTCCACAACAGTTTGGATTTACTCCTAAACTTTCTACTGCTCACAAACTATTCAGAATTGAAGAACTGATTTCTGAAGTTATTGCTAAAAAAATTTCTCACTGGTATTATCTTCCTAGGGGCCTAATGACAGAAGTGATTAGCGCTCGACGCCATAGGTTTCGGGATCGTGTCTCGGCAGTGCCATGGATGTTTGTAGTGGTTCGGAATCCACTTTAAACCGTGGGTTCCAATCTTATGACTGCAGAGCGTTGGGCATAGGGCTGATAACCCTATCTCGTAAAAAAAAAATATCTCCTGTCTCGAAATCTGCCAGTAGGCAGACGGTCTTGCCCATCATGGGGCTGTTGTGTCACTGATGTTGATGTTTATAATCCTCCTAAATAGCTAAGGTTTTCGATAGGATTTGGATCAATGGCTTAAAACACAATCTTCACACATACAAATTTCCACTGCCTAATTTTTTTAATTGACTCTTTCTTAACTAGCATTAATTTTGTCGTTAACGTTAACAATAATAGTTCCATATCCAGTCAGGTGTCCTTTAGGATGACAACCTGATGGCCCATTGGTTGGTGCTCTGGACTTCGGTACCACAGACATCAAGTTAGAATCCTGGCTGTGACATGGTTGTTTGTTAGTAGCTTAATCGGGGGCCTGATGGCCGAGTGGCTAGCGCTCGTTACTACAGTTTTTGGGTTTAAATCTCGGCGGTGCCATGGATGTTTGTAGTGGCTCGGAAGCCACTTTAAGCCTTGGTTCCGGTCTCATATGAAAGTAGAGCGTCACAGAGTCCAATCAGACTTCTTCTCACCCATATCATTCTCAAACTGTAAAGGGGTAACTAAGCTGTAGGCACTGTGATTTGATGTGGTAGGGACTAGAATCGTAGTAGTAGGGATTCGATTCCACGTTAAGCTGTAGGATCCGGTCTAATCAGCCTAAAGTGTGCATAAAAATGACCGTGGGGCGGCAAACAAAATTCTTCAGGGTTTTGAATGTCTCTCTTAATTTATACATCAATGACATTCCAAACACATATACCTTTGTCACCACGCAGACGACACTGCTGTCGTAGTCTTCATTAATATATATATTTTTTTCCAATGCAGCTGGCAAACACTTAGACAGCTTGGTCTTGGATGCCTTAAGGCAAGCGCTGCACAGATGTTACTCACTTTGCATTACCCAGGGGGTGCGTGTAACTTGAAGATACGGACGCGTAGTAACAATGCCCCCGCAACGCTCTACGATCCTATTAGGACCGGTCTTACGGTTTAAAGTGGATTCCGAATCACTACACACATCCATGGCACCGCCGGGACTCGAACCCGAAACCTGTGGTATCGAGCGCTAGCCATTCGGCCATTCAGGCCCGTCTCCATTAATATAGTATACACAATCTGAAAAACGTCTTTGATAATTATTTCACTAGTCTTAAAGCTTGGCTTGTAAGGTGGAAAATAAAAATTAATATCGACATAATTGGAGCTGTGCTCTTCACGAGAAAAAAAAGTCCAACCTCTTACTCTTTCTCTTTTTAACAAATCAATCCATTTGTTAAGCAAAATATCAGGGGGTCTTTCTAGAAAATAAGCTAACTCACTCCTCTTTTATTTATCACATTAAACTTAAAAATAATATTCATCTCCGTGTGCAGTATCCACTTAATAGAGAGTTTTTGCATACCGTATGTTGGACGTCCGTTAGCTTTTTCTCCCTAGCGCGCATGCTCAAAGAAAATTGCGCATGCGTATCTGTAATAATGTTTCCTATGAGCATGCGCGCGAGGGAAAAAAGCTAACGGACGTCCAAAATACGGTATGCAAAAACTCTCTATTAATAGACATTCACTTTTAATAATAACTTAATCATTTACATGTACTACATGTGCTTTATTATTACTTATGCTAGTCCAGTTTGGAGTTCTGCTGCAAGGTACCATGTTAATTGTATTCAATGTCATAAAAATTAGTTATTATGAATGATTACTGATTCTCCCTGGTTCTATAGAAATGATGACATTCGTCACTCTGTTGGCCTTCAGAATATTCAAAATTTTATACTGAAGCTTACTGAAAATTTTTACAACAATCTCAATTATATTCCCAACATTGAAATTCAAAATCTGCCGCTCCAGGATTTTTTCTTCCTTCTAATGCTAAAAGCCTATGAACGGTTCTGCATAATTTGCAAGACGAAGCGATCCAGTTTTCAGAACATCATTTTTTTAACTGTTAGATTTCAAGTTCGATCCCCGACTCTGTACCTTTAGTCATTATTTCTAACATCAGTTACACTTCCCGTCTGCGGTACTTCAATTTTTTTATTAATTTTTGCTACCTTTTCTATGTGGGGAAAAAGACAGTAGTAATAATTTTTCATGTTAATTAATTGAAAATATTTTAATATCTTAATTGGACTGATCCTTTCCACATTCCTCCTCGGTTACTTCTTTGATTTTAACTGTTTAGATTTTAGCTGACATCCTACCCGTATCTTGTGTGTTCTTAACTACTTTTTTCATCCATGCAATCTTTTATCTTAGCAATGTCTCCCTGTCAATGTCAGTATGACTGACTGTTGTTTTTGGTAGTGTCATATTTGGAATATAGGGGCCTGAGTGGCCGAGTGGCTAGCGCTCTGGTACCACAGGTTTCGGGTTCGAATCCCGGCGGTGCCATGGATGTTTGTAGTGGTTCGGAATCCCGTCCCTAATAGGATCGTAGAGCGTTGCGGGGGCATTGTTACTCCGCGTCCATGGCTTATCTTCAAGTTACACGCGCCCCTGGGTAATGCAAAGTGAGTGACGTCCGTGCAGCGCTTGCCTTAAGGCATCCAAGACCAAGCTGTCTAAGTGTATGTCAGCTGCATTAGAAAGAAAAAAAAATATTTGGAATATGATTATTACGGAATAATGCTGAGTTGTTTGGTGTTTTATAATTTTTTGTTTTGTTTTGTTTTAAAAATTTTGTCTATATTTAATTCTTACAGTTATTATGCTTACGTCAATTGATGTTATAGAATGATACATTAAATTTTCAATACCTCACTGATAGTAGTACATTTTGAAAATTCTTGATTCGATAATTCGTTTTTAATTTCCTGTGCTGAACTGTCCAAAACATTACGAAATGATTAAAAAAGAATGTGAAGCATGTAATAAGTTTCTAGTATCGGGAATCTGAACTATGCACTAAAACATGTCTTATTATAATTTATAGCCATTCTTGTAGATGGGAAAATGTCGAAAATATCGGAATAAAACTTATTATTCTAAATAAATCTTTTTTCCTACCAAAAAAAAAAAAAAAAAAAAAAAAATCCGTGTCTGGCAATAGAATAAAACTTAGACTTGCTTTTTTTTGGTTAGTGTAGATTATTACGGAGATCCTTGGCCGCGTAATGGCCACTAGCCCCTTCTTTGTAAAATGTTTAAACATAGCGGTGGTCTCATATGCCCTTTCAGTTAACAAGCAAAATAGACAATTAAATGCACTTTTTTTTTTAAAAGAGAATTATTTATTTAATAAAATTATAAAATGAAAAATATCAAAAATTTCAAAAATGTAGATGTTGATGAAATCAGTTGCATGTAATAACCCAGAATGTAGGATGTTGAGATTAAATATCCTCGCACATTACTCTCTGATGTTAGAAATACTGAATGACATCACCTATTACTGCTAACCAGCCAATCAATACTCTTTAATTTTGTGGGTTAAAGTATTGTCTGGTCTCTACTTTCAACAATTAATCAAACTTACTGAATTTGTCATACTTAAAAAGATTAAATCATACCTTTCTAAAAAATCTATTATGATTCCACAACAGTTTGGATTTACTCCTAAACTTTCTACTGCTCACAAACTATTCAGAATTGAAGAACTGATTTCTGAAGTTATTGCTAAAAAAATTTCTCACTGGTATTATCTTCCTAGGGGCCTAATGACAGAAGTGACTAGCGCTCGGCGCCATAGGTTTCGGGATCGTGTCTCGGCAGTGCCATGGATGTTTGTAGTGGTTCGGAATCCACTTTAAACCGTGGGTTCCAATCTTATGACTGCAGAGCGTTGGGCATAGGGCTGATAACCCTATCTCGTAAAAAAAAAATATCTCCTGTCTCGAAATCTGCCAGTAGGCAGACGGTCTTGCCCATCATGGGGCTGTTGTGTCACTGATGTTGATGTTTATAATCCTCCTAAATAGCTAAGGTTTTCGATAGGATTTGGATCAATGGCTTAAAACACAATCTTCACACATACAAATTTCCACTGCCTAATTTTTTTAATTGACTCTTTCTTAACTAGCATTAATTTTGTCGTTAACGTTAACAATAATAGTTCCATATCCAGTCAGGTGTCCTTTAGGATGACAACCTGATGGCCCATTGGTTGGTGCTCTGGACTTCGGTACCACAGACATCAAGTTAGAATCCTGGCTGTGACATGGTTGTTTGTTAGTAGCTTAATCGGGGGCCTGATGGCCGAGTGGCTAGCGCTCGTTACTACAGTTTTTGGGTTTAAATCTCGGCGGTGCCATGGATGTTTGTAGTGGCTCGGAAGCCACTTTAAGCCTTGGTTCCGGTCTCATATGAAAGTAGAGCGTCACAGAGTCCAATCAGACTTCTTCTCACCCATATCATTCTCAAACTGTAAAGGGGTAACTAAGCTGTAGGCACTGTGATTTGATGTGGTAGGAACTAGAATCGTAGTAGTAGGGATTCGATTTCACGTTAAGCTGTAGGATCCGGTCTAATCAGCCTAAAGTGTGCATAAAACTGACCGTGGGGCGGCAAACAAAATTCTTCAGGGTTTTGAATGTCTCTCTTAATTTATACATCAATGACATTCCAAACACATATACCTTTGTCACCACGCAGACGACACTGCTGTCGTAGTCTTCATTAATATATATATTTTTTTCCAATGCAGCTGGCAAACACTTAGACAGCTTGGTCTTGGATGCCTTAAGGCAAGCGCTGCACAGATGTTACTCACTTTGCATTACCCAGCGGGTGCGTGTAACTTGAAGATACGGACGCGTAGTAACAATGCCCCCGCAACGCTCTACGATTCTATTAGGACCGGACTTACGGTTTAAAGTGGATTCCGAATCACTACACACATTCATGGCACCGTCGGGACTCGAACCCGAAACCTGTGGTATCGAGCGCTAGCCATTCGGCCATTCAGGCCCGTCTCCATTAATATAGTATACACAATCTGAAAAACGTCTTTGATAATTATTTCACTAGTCTTAAAGCTTGGCTTGTAAGGTGGAAAATAAAAATTAATATCGACATAATTGGAGCTGTGCTCTTCACGAGAAAAAAAAGTCCAACCTCTTACTCTTTCTCTTTTTAACAAATCAATCCATTTGTTAAGCAAAATATCAGGGGGTCTTTCTAGAAAATAAGCTAACTCACTCCTCTTTTATTTATCACATTAAACTTAAAAATAATATTCATCTCCGTGTGCAGTATCCACTTAATAGAGAGTTTTTGCATACCGTATGTTGGACGTCCGTTAGCTTTTTCTCCCTAGCGCGCATGCTCAAAGAAAATTGCGCATGCGTATCTGTAATAATGTTTCCTATGAGCATGCGCGCGAGGGAAAAAAGCTAACGGACGTCCAAAATACGGTATGCAAAAACTCTCTATTAATAGACATTCACTTTTAATAATAACTTAATCATTTACATGTACTACATGTGCTTTATTATTACTTATGCTAGTCCAGTTTGGAGTTCTGCTGCAAGGTACCATGTTAATTGTATTCAATGTCATAAAAATTAGTTATTATGAATGATTACTGATTCTCCCTGGTTCTATAGAAATGATGACATTCGTCACTCTGTTGGCCTTCAGAATATTCAAAATTTTATACTGAAGCTTACTGAAAATTTTTACAACAATCTCAATTATATTCCCAACATTGAAATTCAAAATCTGCCGCTCCAGGATTTTTCTTCCTTCTAATGCTAAAAGCCTATGAACGGTTCTGCATAATTTGCAAGACGAAGCGATCCAGTTTTCAGAACATCATTTTTTTAACTGTTAGATTTCAAGTTCGATCCCCGACTCTGTACCTTTAGTCATTATTTCTAACATCAGTTACACTTCCCGTCTGCGGTACTTCAATTTTTTTATTAATTTTTGCTACCTTTTCTATGTGGGGAAAAAGACAGTAGTAATAATTTTTCATGTTAATTAATTGAAAATATTTTAATATCTTAATTGGACTGATCCTTTCCACATTCCTCCTCGGTTACTTCTTTGATTTTAACTGTTTAGATTTTAGCTGACATCCTACCCGTATCTTGTGTGTTCTTAACTACTTTTTTCATCCATGCAATCTTTTATCTTAGCAATGTCTCCCTGTCAATGTCAGTATGACTGACTGTTGTTTTTGGTAGTGTCATATTTGGAATATAGGGGCCTGAGTGGCCGAGTGGCTAGCGCTCTGGTACCACAGGTTTCGGGTTCGAATCCCGGCGGTGCCATGGATGTTTGTAGTGGTTCGGAATCCCGTCCCTAATAGGATCGTAGAGCGTTGCGGGGGCATTGTTACTCCGCGTCCATGGCTTATCTTCAAGTTAACTTCAAGTTAATGCAAAGTGAGTGACGTCCGTGCAGCGCTTGCCTTAAGGCATCCAAGACCAAGCTGTCTAAGTGTATGTCAGCTGCATTAGAAAGAAAAAAAAATATTTGGAATATGATTATTACGGAATAATGCTGAGTTGTTTGGTGTTTTATAATTTTTTGTTTTGTTTTGTTTTAAAAATTTTGTCTATATTTAATTCTTACAGTTATTATGCTTACGTCAATTGATGTCATAGAATGATACATTAAATTTTCAATACCTCACTGATAGTAGTACATTTTGAAAATTGTTGATTCGATAATTCGTTTTTGATTTCCTGTGCTGAATTGTCCAAAACATTACGAAATGATTAAAAAAGAATGTGAAGCATGTAATAAGTTTCTAGTATCGGGAATCTGAACTATGCACTAAAACATGTCTTATTATAATTTATAGCCATTCTTGTAGATGGGAAAATGTCGAAAATATCGGAATAAAACTTATTATTCTAAATAAATCTTTTTTCCTACCAAAAAAAAAAAAAAAAAAAAAAAAAAAAAAATCCGTGTCTGGCAATAGAATAAAATTTAGACTTGCTTTTTTTTGGTTAGTGTAGATTATTACGGAGATCCTTGGCCGCGTAATGGCCACTAGCCCCTTCTTTGTAAAATGTTTAAACATAGCGGTGGTCTCATGCCCTTTGAGTTAACAAGCAAAATAGATAATTAAATGCACTTTTTTTTTTTAAAAGAGAATTATTTATTTAATAAAATTATAAAATGAAAAATATCAAAAATTTCAAAAATGTAGATGTTGACGAAATCAGTTGCATGTAATAACCCAGAATGTAGGATGTTGAGATTAAATATCCTCGCACATTACTCTCTGATGTTAGAAATACTGAATGACATCACCTATTACTGCTAACCAGCCAATCAATACTCTTTAATTTTGTGGGTTAAAGTATTGTCTGGTCTCTACTTTCAACAATTAATCAAACTTACTGAATTTGTCATACTTAAAAAGATTAAATCATACCTTTCTAAAAAATCTATTATGATTCCACAACAGTTTGGATTTACTCCTAAACTTTCTACTGCTCACAAACTATTCAGAATTGAAGAACTGATTTCTGAAGTTATTGCTAAAAAAATTTCTCACTGGTATTATCTTCCTAGGGGCCTAATGACAGAAGTGACTAGCGCTCGGCGCCATAGGTTTCGGGATCGTGACTCGGCAGTGCCATGGATGTTTGTAGTGGTTCGGAATCCACTTTAAACCGTGGGTTCCAATCTTATGACTGCAGAGCGTTGGGCATAGGGCTGATAACCCTATCTCGTAAAAAAAAAAATATCTCCTGTCTCGGTAGGCAGACGGTCTTGCCCATCATGGGGCTGTTGTGTCACTGATGTTGATGTTTATAATCCTCCTAAATAGCTAAGGTTTTCGATAGGATTTGGATCAATGGCTTAAAACACAATCTTCACACATACAAATTTCCACTGCCTAATTTTTTAATTGACTCTTTCTTAACTAGCATTAATTTTGTCGTTAACGTTAACAATAATAGTTCCATATCCAGTCAGGTGTCCTTTAGGATGACAACCTGATGGCCCATTGGTTGGTGCTCTGGACTTCGGTACCACAGACATCAAGTTAGAATCCTGGCTGTGACATGGTTGTTTGTTAGTAGCTTAATCGGGGGCCTGATGGCCGAGTGGCTAGGCTCGTTACTACAGTTTTTGGGTTTAAATCTCGGCGGTGCCATGGATGTTTGTAGTGGCTCGGAAGCCACTTTAAGCCTTGGTTCCGGTCTCATATGAAAGTAGAGCGTCACAGAGTCCAATCAGACTTCTTCTCACCCATATCATTCTCAAACTGTAAAGGGGTAACTAAGCTGTAGGCACTGTGATTTGATGTGGTAGGGACTAGAATCGTAGTAGTAGGGATTCGATTTCACGTTAAGCTGTAGGATCCGGTCTAATCAGCCTAAAGTGTGCATAAAACTGACCGTGGGGCGGCAAACAAAATTCTTCAGGGTTTTGAATGTCTCTGTCTCTCTTAATTTATACATCAATGACATTCCAAACACATATACCTTTGTCACCACGCAGACGACACTGCTGTCGTAGTCTTCATTAATATATATATTTTTTTCCAATGCAGCTGGCAAACACTTAGACAGCTTGGTCTTGGATGCCTTAAGGCAAGCGCTGCACAGATGTTACTCACTTTGCATTACCCAGGGGGTGCGTGTAACTTGAAGATACGGACGCGTAGTAACAATGCCCCCGCAACGCTCTACGATCCTATTAGGACCGGTCTTACGGTTTAAAGTGGATTCCGAATCACTACACACATCCATGGCACCGCCGGGACTCGAACCCGAAACCTGTGGTATCGAGCGCTAGCCATTCGGCCATTCAGGCCCGTCTCCATTAATATAGTATACACAATCTGAAAAACGTCTTTGATAATTATTTCGCTAGTCTTAAAGCTTGGCTTGTAAGGTGGAAAATAAAAATTAATATCGACATAATTGAGCTGTGCTCTTCACGAGAAAAAAAGTCCAACCTCTTACTCTTTCTCTTTTTAACAAATCAATCCATTTGTTAAGCAAAATATCAGGGGTCTTTCTAGAAAATAAGCTAACTCACTCCTCTTTTATTTATCACATTAAACTTAAAAATAATATTCATCTCCGTGTGCAGTATCCACTTAATAGAGAGTTTTTTGCATACCGTATGTTGGACGTCCGTTAGCTTTTTCTCCCTAGCGCGCATGCTCAAAGAAAATTGCGCATGCGTATCTGTAATAATGTTTCCTATGAGCATGCGCGCGAGGGAAAAAAGCTAACGGACGTCCAAAATACGGTATGCAAAAACTCTCTATTAATAGACATTCACTTTTAATAATAACTTAATCATTTACATGTACTACATGTGCTTTATTATTACTTATGCTAGTCCAGTTTGGAGTTCTGCTGCAAGGTACCATGTTAATTGTATTCAATGTCATAAAAATTAGTTATTATGAATGATTACTGATTCTCCCTGGTTCTATAGAAATGATGACATTCGTCACTCTGTTGGCCTTCAGAATATTCAAAATTTTATACTGAAGCTTACTGAAAATTTTTACAACAATCTCAATTATATTCCCAACATTGAAATTCAAAATCTGCCGCTCCAGGATTTTTCTTCCTTCTAATGCTAAAAGCCTATGAACGGTTCTGCATAATTTGCAAGACGAAGCGATCCAGTTTTCAGAACATCATTTTTTTAACTGTTAGATTTCAAGTTCGATCCCCGACTCTGTACCTTTAGTCATTATTTCTAACATCAGTTACACTTCCCGTCTGCGGTACTTCAATTTTTTTATTAATTTTTGCTACCTTTTCTATGTGGGGAAAAAGACAGTAGTAATAATTTTTCATGTTAATTAATTGAAAATATTTTAATATCTTAATTGGACTGATCCTTTCCACATTCCTCCTCGGTTACTTCTTTGATTTTAACTGTTTAGATTTTAGCTGACATCCTACCCGTATCTTGTGTGTTCTTAACTACTTTTTTCATCCATGCAATCTTTTATCTTAGCAATGTCTCCCTGTCAATGTCAGTATGACTGACTGTTGTTTTTGGTAGTGTCATATTTGGAATATAGGGGCCTGAGTGGCCGAGTGGCTAGCGCTCTGGTACCACAGGTTTCGGGTTCGAATCCCGGCGGTGCCATGGATGTTTGTAGTGGTTCGGAATCCCGTCCCTAATAGGATCGTAGAGCGTTGCGGGGGCATTGTTACTCCGCGTCCATGGCTTATCTTCAAGTTACACGCGCCCCTGGGTAATGCAAAGTGAGTGACGTCCGTGCAGCGCTTGCCTTAAGGCATCCAAGACCAAGCTGTCTAAGTGTATGTCAGCTGCATTAGAAAGAAAAAAAAATATTTGGAATATGATTATTACGGAATAATGCTGAGTTGTTTGGTGTTTTATAATTTTTTGTTTTGTTTTGTTTTAAAAATTTTGTCTATATTTAATCCTTACAGTTATTATGCTTACGTCAATTGATGTCATAGAATGATACATTAAATTTTCAATACCTCACTGATAGTAGTACATTTTGAAAATTGTTGATTCGATAATTCGTTTTTAATTTCCTGTGCTGAATTGTCCAAAACATTACGAAATGATTAAAAAAGAATGTGAAGCATGTAATAAGTTTCTAGTATCGGGAATCTGAACTATGCACCAAAACATGTCTTATTATAATTTATAGCCATTCTTGTAGATGGGAAAATGTCGAAAATATCGGAATAAAACTTATTATTCTAAATAAATCTTTTTTCCTACCAAAAAAAAAAAAAAAAAAAAAAAAATCCGTGTCTGGCAATAGAATAAAACTTAGACTTGCTTTTTTTTGGTTAGTGTAGATTATTACGGAGATCCTTGGCCGCGTAATGGCCACTAGTCCCTTCTTTGTAAAATGTTTAAACATAGCGGTGGTCTCATGCCCTTTGAGTTAACAAGCAAAATAGATAATTAAATGCACTTTTTTTTTTAAAAGAGAATTATTTATTTAATAAAATTATAAAATGAAAAATATCAAAAATTTCAAAAATGTAGATGTTGACGAAATCAGTTGCATGTAATAACCGAGAATGAGCAAAGGTCCAATTAGGAGAAAAAATAGCTTAGGAGAAAAGCGAACTTTTTTCATCTAGGCAGTTGTGAGGAATAAATTTAAAATATTTAGAACAGTGCGAGGTCTTTTGTATGTTTGCGGG
Organism: Caerostris darwini; assembly: GCA_021605075.1. Classification (NCBI taxonomy): domain Eukaryota; kingdom Metazoa; phylum Arthropoda; class Arachnida; order Araneae; family Araneidae; genus Caerostris; species Caerostris darwini. Next base: position 272,407 of record BPLQ01005389.1, on the reverse strand, counting down.
AAGAAATATCATAATTGTAATTTTGTAGGATATTTAATACAGGGTTATGGATGTTCCGCATATCATTATAGAATTTAGTAGAAATTTTGTGAACAAATTGTCTTAAACTTGGAATCGAGAGAGCTCGTCTAATATCGTCATTACGAAAGTACCAGGGTGAATTCGTTAACATTCTGAGAGGTTTTTTCTCAATCCTTTGAATAATTCAAAATTTGTACGTGCGACAGAACCCCAAACTGGGCTTGCATAAGCTAATACTGGACGAAGATAAGAGAGATATATTAGAATTTTGAGATTAAAAGGTAAAGCTGAATTTCTATTGATTAAAGGATAGAGAATTCTAAATTGTTAGACTTGCTTTGGGAGTGAGGTAACATTGCTGAGATAGCAACTTTTACTTTCGCTTTGAATAACTGCATACCCATTGAACTTGAGATATTATTTAGCGAGAAATGGATGATATTTTTCTGCCAAATAGTTTGACACCTCTAACCGAAAAGGATCTGGCAAATGTCAAAAATGAGCTTATAAACAAGTAATATATAAAAAAAATTTTTAAAGTCCATTCCTGTTTTGTTTTTTTCCACTGTATTGCAGAAAGTCCTTTATAAATAATTTTCATTCGCTTTCTTAAACTTATCTGGCGCAATCTATTGGTAGATACATGCAACTTAAATCTAAAAAAAAAAAAAAAAAAAAAAAAAAAAACATAAAATTAATTAGTTTAATTTAATTACTGAATTAATATTTGAAAAAACTGTATTAACATCCAGTGTCATCCACCACAAATTAAAAAACAAAACGTATTTGAACTTGAGTGGATGAATAAAAAGTATTTTAGGAACGATTGAAAATGTGAACAAGATATATATAAGGAGAATGTGAGCTAATAGAAGGAATTGAATAAAAACTTTTCTTCCTCGTCGAAGATTAATAGTACTTACACTTTAATTTTTTTCATCGGTTTTTGACAGGTCCTCATTAGATATTAGTTATGTCAATTATAAATTCTCCTCGGAATCGGATTCTTCAGTGAGTGGAATAGTATAAGCCAATTAAGCAACTAAAACAGACTGATTTACGTTTGAATGTTGCATTAATGGATGACATTCCAGTCTCGCAACGATCTCGAAGAATGTCGGTTGCGAAATAAACAATTTTTGATTAATAAATAGACGAGTGATTAGAAATGGGTGTAATTAAACCTTCTTGTTTAGAATATGCATCTTCAATTTTATTGCACGCACACACACAAAAAAATGGTACAAATAGATTACGCATGAATTTCAGACAATTTAAAAAATTGTGATTAAAGGTTCTTTTTCTATGATTCAAGTAGAAGAGGTATTATATCATTTAGGGGAATTATATTATTTAGACTCGGTTATTTAGACTCTTTTCCGGTGCCACAAGTTTTGGGTTAGGGTCCGTCTGCGCCATGGATGTCTGTAGTGGTTCTGAATCCATTTTAAACTGGAGATCCCGGACTAATATGCTTGTAGAGCATTAGGCGTAAGGCTGACAACCCTCCTCCGTGAAAAGTAAACCTCTCCCGCTTCGAAATCTGCTAATAGGCAAATGCCTTTGGCCTACCATTTGGCTTTTACACCAATGGACATTTGGTTTGGTTTTTCGCTCTACTGTCATTTCGTGCACACTTTGAGCTAATTAGACCGATATCTACGGTTTAACGGGGATTCCGAACCACTCACAAACATCCATGCCAAAGCCAGGATTCGAACCTTAAGCCTGTGGTACCAAGGGGCAGAGCGTTAGCCAGTTCGCCACCAGGCATCGCACCAAGGAAAAAAAAGATTTTTGAACTTAACTTCAAAAAAATGGGGGTTTTCCATGTTCCAGTCGAAGAAAAATGCATATAATATTTAGCGTAGAGTAGATAAGAGTTTTAATAATAATAAAACAATTGTAATTTACATATATGATTATGAAAAGAAGACTAAATAAAATTCAACACTACGTTAACAAAATATCAGTCTTTCAAAAATCTCATCAAAAGATCATTCAAAGTTCACACTCAAGAAGACCTCTATAACCGCGTTACCCAAAAGTCCTGGAAGAATGCCATCCCAAATCTATGTAATGGTCCAAGGCGTACAGCAGTCACTCCTTTCCGACTAGCCACTGGACATGACTGCCTGCGAAACCATCTTTACAGACTCAAAATTGTTCCTCCCCCGATATGCACCTCTGGAGAGGCCATGGACTCCACGCATCTACTGCACTGTCCTACTCTGAGCAAAACTTTTCTCGCCGAGCGATATTGGGAGGCTAGAGATATGTTAGATTAATGAACTCTGTTTCAGCATGTTTTGTTGTATTCTCTGTTCTTTTTTATTGCTGTAACTGTTCGTAATTTGCCATTGGAAATAAAAAAAATATATAAAAAATATTGTGTTGAATATCAATTAGTCTTCTTCCGTTGTATTTCAACGTAATTGGGAGAATACAACTATAAAACATATTTACAATTTAATTTTAGCAAAATTAAATAAATAAATGAGAAATAATTAATTGTAATTTGTTTTTTCCTGGATTTTTGGTTCGAAACGGATAAAAAATAATGATAATAAAAGAAAAAACACGATATACTGGTTATCCATGAAATTTAGAATTTACTATAAGAATATAAAGTTTAACAGCAATCTTAAAAAATAAAAAAATTACATGAAACCAAACGATTTTCTTTTCTCATAAATTCTCATTTTCACTTTGAAATAAAATTTCTTTGCTTTCACCAGATGATCTTTTAGAGCAATTTTATATTAATTTTTCTTCTGAATTCATTTTCGTACAAAATTATTTAATAATTACTCAAATATTTTGTAAATAAATATGCATAAAAATTCTTAAAAGAAATTAAAAATTAAGTTCGTGAAATTTTTTTTAAAAATTACCATTACTTTCTATGAAAATGTTCAAAATTTGAAGGTCAAGGACACGAAAAACTGTGCTTCCCAAACCAATACCCATATATTTCATGGGTATTAAATGCCAATGAACCAAAATTTATTTGTTTTATTTATATTCATTAAAACAAAGCAATGATTAATTTTAATAAAAAAAACACTCCATAAATAAGAAGTTGATTTTATTTGTTTCGCATTATCACTAAAATCTTGCTAACAATGTTTTGCAACGATGGAAATTACATAGATTTTCACTTCTTTGGAACTGCATCTACGTCAAGAATCAGAATAAAACTAATCATTTTTTGGGGGGCTCTTTATTAAAGCTTTCCTTATGAGGTCTTTTTGTCCAAAACTTAAAGTATCTGGAAATAGGATGTCAAATTCCACAACTAAATCTCCTTTGCAAGCAAACCCAATAACTGGCATTCCTTCGCCTTTCAAGTAAATTCTGAAAAGAATGAATTGTTTTAGATCAAACGTAATTTAAAAGACAGCATCAAAAAAAATGTATTCAAAGAATATATAATTTTAATTATTTATAGCATAGTTATAAGTTGTGTTATTATTTATTCAATAATTCTTAATTTAATTATTTCAATCGTTCATAAAATACTTCTTATTCATCCACTCAAGTTCAAATACATTTTTTTTAACTTGTAGGGAATGACACTGGATGTTAATGCAGTTTTTTCAAATATTAATTCAGTAATTAAATTTAATTCATTAATTTTATTTTTTTTTAGATTTAAGTTGCATCTATCTACCAATAGATGGCGCCATATAAACTTAAAAAAAATGAACGAAAACTGTTTATAAAGGACTTTCTGCAATAGAGTGAAAAAAAAGTAGGAATTGACTTTAAAATTTTTTTTTTTATTAATTGTTTTTAATTAATTATGATGTTTTCACGTGTTACAGACGAAAATGCTATTCTAGCGGATAGCCATGTCCGATGTCAATTTTTCTTTAAAAAAAATCGTATTATGCTTTCAAATTTTGATGAAAGATTAATCCATAGAATTTAATCCATAAAACATCTGATACGATATATAAACAAAATATTTAAATAACGGGAAAATATTGTAATAAGCAGCAGTGGAGAAACAACAAAAGGTTTTCCGTAAATATTATTTAATTTATAGAACCTTTGGGAACTAAATTTAATGATTTATATTGAAGTCATATAACTGTGAAAAAAGTTTCCACAATTTTACAGGTGAAAAAAAAAGTGTAAAATTTGTAATCACTTAAAACATATCCATGCACGCTTTTTTTACAAAAATGCACATCCTATAAAATTGACAATACTAAATTAACAGGTTTTAATGACAGAGATGATATATTTGTAATACTGTAACCGAGCTTCCTCCTATTCACTGCAAGAGCGCCCCCTGTGACGTTCGGGAGAAATTGTCAGTAGGCATCGAAACTCTCACTCGGGAGGAAGTACGGCACAACCAGCTCCACCATTAGTTACAATCTCTCATCCCGAGTGGAAATAACTTTAATTTTGGCTTAGAAGTGGAATTTTTCCACGAATGTATAATTAGAAGTTTTTAAATGTGTTAATTATTGTATGTTGGGCGTTGTATAAATAAAGCTGTGTGTTCTCAAACCTATGTCTCAACCCAATCACACCCAGATCCAGCTGCACAAACGACCGACAACACTACAATACAATGAATCAAATAAGATAGTTTGGACGGACTTTTAAACCGATTTCTGACTCCGCCTCCCAACCTCTAGAAATAATGTCCTGAATGGCCGAGTCGCTAGCGCTCTGGCGCTCGGTACCACAGGTTTCGGGTTCGAGTCCCGGCGGTGTCATGGATGTTTGTAGTGGTTCGGAATCCACTTTAAACCGTAGGTCCCGGTCCTAATAGGATCGTAGAGCGTTACGGGGGCATTGTTACTCCGCGTCCGTGGCTTATCTTCAAGTTACACGAGCCCCCTGGGTAATGCAAAGTGAGTAACGTCTGTGCAGCGCTTGCCTTAAGGCATCCAAGACCAAGCTGTCTAAGTGTTTGCCAGCTGCATTAAAAAGAAAAAAAAAACCTCTAGTAATAAGCCTTTTCTAATTGATTGCAAACTAAGAAATAATATCGTCTGCTAGTGAAGCTCTTGTCTGGATTACCTCGATCTACTGCCTTGATTTTTTTTTTTTTTTTTTACTTTTTTTATTCAGACTAAGTCTCGACCTTGTTGGCTATCAAGGCATCGTAAATACCTACTGTATTTCATGCGTTTTTTCAGAAACATGTTTTACTACATGCACGAACATGATGTTGTCTTGGTTAGGGGTCAGTGATGTTATCAAATAATGCGTGGCAGACAGTAAAATTCCTTGTCGTACGTAAGCAAAAATACCAAAATAGTACATAGCGAAATAGAAACAGCATAACAGTATATAATAGCAGCATTATAACGACAGCAGCAGTTCAAAAAGAGTAACAATATAACATAATAATAGTGTAACAGTATCACGGTATAACCAAATAATGAGAGCATAACAACAAAGCAACAGTATAACAGCAGTACTACAGCAACATTATAATGACAGCATCAGTATAAACAGAACAACGGTATAACCGAATAATAGTATAACAGTATCGCAGTATAACCAAATAATGACAGTATAACAACAAAGCAATAGTATAACCGAATAACGACAGTATGACAACAATACCAGTATAACAAAATAATAATAGCAACAGTATTTAGCCGAAAAGTGTATAGCCGAATAACAATGATACAACTTCGATATATTTCCATGATTATCGAATTTTTGTTACTGTTTCGTATAGAATTTTGAAGAATTATTACTTTAATAAAGTTCTAGGGTCATCAAACTTTGGCATATTTCTGTGGCTATTAAATAAGCCATTTTTTTTTTACTATAATAAATTTGTTCATTGAAAAAAAAATTGTAATTATTGAATTTTTAAACAACTTGAAAAATAAACATTTAATTAAGATTTGTAGCATATGTAACACAATTTTAAGTTAAAACTGAATAAAATTTTCTTATTCTAAAAGAAATAATCAAAAGTTAATAAGTAAACGTATATGTCAGTTCATGCGAATTTTCAATTGTAGAATCATGCTTTAAAACAGCAAATCTTATGCAAAATAAACATCTGGCAGAGGTGGGATTCGAACCCACGCCTCCGAGGAGACAGCTCGGCCACACTACCTGGCTTACTCATCAGTAATAATCACTGATAACACGTTTCCTTCAAATTTTAGCTTATTTTCCGTTTAGCTTATTATAACCGTTTCATCCGTTTCCGCTTTTAAAATGAACGTCTACCTATGAACCATTTATCACTGCATTCCCTAAACCACAATGCAGAAGAATTAATTCGGCCTTAGGCTATAAGAGAATGTATTTTTCTAACTTAAACAAGTTATATAAAAAAAATTTTTAATTACTTGTTTAAGTTACTTTAGTTAATTCTACTTAAGTTAATTTTAGTTATTCCTTAGTTTAATTTCTACTTTTTTTTTCACTCTATTGCAGAAAGTCCTTTATAAATAATTTTCATTCATTTTTTTTTAAGTTTATCTAGCGCCATCTATTGGTAGATACATGCAACTTAAATCTAAAAAAAAATAAAATTAATTCATTAAATTTAATTAATATTTGGAAAAAACTGTACTAACATCCAGTATCATCCACTACAAGTTTTAAAAAAATGTATTTGAACTGTAGTGAATGAATAAAAAGTGTTTCATGAACGATAGAAAATTTGAGCAAGATATATATAAGGAGAGTGTGAGCTAATAGAAGGAATTTAAAAAACAGTTTTTTTTTATTAGATCAATATTAAATATTATTATATCTATTATATCTCGCGTTACCTCTGCTTGGGTCTCATGACCTCAGAAATGGGAATGTGCACCGTCTTCTCGTCGAAAGTGGTCACGTGGATGACGCATCCGGTCAGCGCATGCGCCAAATGGAGCGACTTCGAGATGACGAAGTTGTGTCCTTCCAGTCTGAATGCGGAGTGGGGCTGCATTTTGGCCACGAACGTCACATCGCCAGGCAGAATGTTGGGGCCCGAGGTTCCAGCGGCCTTGAAGTAGAATTTTTGACCGTCCACGGTACCTGAGCCAAACGTGTACAAAGTTTATTTAAGATATATTGATATAACAGTTGGGCTGACATGTTCGTAGGTTGACACATAGATGGCCCTACTAGTATTAAATCCATATGATTTTTAGTTAGCCCTAACCTTCAAAAGGCACGTGTATAAATTTGACAGCTGTTGCACTATTAGTATGTGAGTTATAGCATTTTTAGTGTACACACTTTTGTTAGTTTGAAAAAAGGGATAAAAAGGAATTTCGTGTGTTAATTAAAGCATTGCGTTTTGGCGAAAAAAATACTATTGAAGCCAAGGCTTGGCTTGATAAACATTATTCGGACTTTGCACCAGGAAAATCAACCGTAGAGAAGTGGTTTGCTACATTTAAACGAGGCGAAATGAGCACCGAGGACGATGCACACAGTGGACGCCCCAAAGAGGCTGTTACCCATGAAAACATCAAAAAAGTCCACAAAACAATTTCTGATAACCGTAAAGTGAAGCTGATTGAGATATCTGAGACCCTAAAAATATCAAATTAACGTGTTGAACATATCGTGAATGAATATTTGGATATGCGAAAGCTCTGTTCAAAGTGGGTGCCGCGCGAGCTCAGAGTCGACCCAAAACAACAACGAATTGATGATTCTAAGCAGTGTTTGGAGCTATTCAATCGTAATAAACCCGAATTTTTGCGTCGATATGTGACAATGGATGAAACATGATTCCATCATTTCACACCGGAGTCCAATCGACAGTCAGCCGAGTGGACTGCAGGTGATGAACACTAAAAATGCAATAACTCACATACTAATAATGCAACAGCTGTCAAATTTATACACGTGTCTTTTAAAAGTTTGGGCTAACTAAAAATCATATGGATTTAACATTAGTAGCGCCATCTATGTGTCAGCCTACGAACGTTTCAGTACACCTGTTACGTATTAAAAAAAATTAATGTAAGATATAAGCATGTATAATCTTTAACAAAATAAACAAATTCTATCCCAAAGAAAATAAACAATCTGTATTTAGAATGAAGAACATAATTTTAAAATTAGAGATAATTTTATTTATATTACTCTTAATTAATCTATTGATAAATGCAAAAATTTTGCATATATATATATATATATATATACTAGCAGAACCCGGCATACGTTGTCCTACCAAAAAACAAGTAATATAAAAAAAAAAAATATAAAAAAAATTAACTCAATTCCTACTTTTGTTTCACTCTATTTCAGAAAAGTCCTTCACAAATAAAGTTGAAATTTTTCTTTTACATCTGGCGCCCTCTATTATTAGATACATGCAACTTAAAACTAAAAGAAACTAAAATTACTTAATTAAATTGAATTACTGAATTAATATTTTAAAAAACTATATTAACATCAAGTGTCCTCCACCACAAGTTCAAAAAAATGTACTCTCTCTTTCTCTAAAAACTCTGTTTGCCAACTAAAATTTGGCAGATAAAGAACATCATAGGGTAAGGTAGGTTTGGTTTGTCGCTGCACTGTTATTTTTTGCACCTTCTGGGTTTAATTAGGCCAAGACCTACAGTTTAAAGTGGATTGAACCATTAAAAGCATCCATGCCACCGTCAGGATTTAAACCTGAAGCCTATGGTACCGAAGGCCAGAGGAAAATGTAGGGCATTCACATAAAAATTAGTCATTTCATCATCAATTTTGATTTCGCGGTTAAAAAGAAATTTTTTATTTTGCTTATTAAAAATTTATTATCTTTATTAATTTTCCAAAATAACATTTCTTATTAATAATTTATATATTATTCTTTCTTAATATATTCTCTTTCTTGCCTTAAGTTCTTTTGTAATACTTTGGTACTTCTTAATTTAATACTATAGGATATATATATTTGTAAGCAAATTTAGGGTATAAGGATATCTTTTAAATTAGTGCAATTACTACACTTTTAAAGTTGCCAAAAATACTTTTTAAATATCAAATCTGCTTTTACAGATATACGAGTGCAATAAAAGTTATTGAATTTAATAAACACATTTTCTGAAATTCATTAGTAAGGATTATCTTTATATATGTATATAAATCTTCTGGTACATGTGTGTCACTGAATTCCTCCTAAGCGTTACGTTGAACTGTAGATCCCGGTCTGTTTAGCCTAAAGGGTGCACAAGATGACCGTACAGCGACTAACCAAACAAAACAAAACCTCCTAAACGGCGGAACCGATTTTGATACAAATTTTTATGTGTGTTTGAGTGGGTCCCTGGATGGTTTAGATTCACAGTTGGATCTCCAATCTGTGGAGCTGCAATTGGATACTTTTGTACGTGTGTTTGTCACTGAACTCCTCCTAAACGGCTTGACCGATTTTGATGCAATATTTTTGTGTGTGTTTAACAAAACATGGAGAATATTTTTATGCTATTCCCTTTGTGGTAAGTCGCCACCGGATGGTGTTGCAGTCTATCAACTTCAATACCGTTCAACCAATATGAAAATTGGCAATGATATGTATTCGAGTATGGAAAATAGGTTCGCGCTATCCACTTTATTGTTAATTACCACCCGTGCTGCATTTCATCTTATACACCCTTCAAGCGATGTCCATGAATATGAGTATGCATATATATTGGATATTTATGTATTTTATATTTATGTATTATATATGAGTATGCATATATATGTATTTTTCTACAATGCATGTTAACTATTTTTAATTTATTTGACTATAGATGGCGCCACCAACAGAGAAATGTAATGAGGTCTGACCGCTACGGGGACTCCTAGGTAAGAACAAGGATGTAAGCAACGTAGGTTGGTGATTTCGAGCTATAGCTGTTAGATATGGCTAACAGCGACAGCCATGGCGAGCTATGGCTTATGGCTATAAATGTGTTATTCAATATGTATATTCAATTTAAATCACTGAGAATCGTTTTATTTAATTAAAAGGAAGAAAAACGCTAACATGCATTATTATTATTTTATGACAGGTTTTGCTACATACATTTAAAATTATGATTACTAATTATGAGTCAAGAATCAATATAAAATAATTCAACCAAGAATTGGAAATTTTTCACTGGTTTCCTTTCCCTGACTTTGACGCTTACCTCTGGGAATGCGAAATTTAAAGGTCCTCACCACGTTCATCGTTCGGGTGTCGGTCTCATCCACAACCTGCAGTGTCAGGTCTATTGTTTTAATTGTGCCGTAAAAAGCGTCTTCCAGGGTCAGAGGAAAGGTGTGCGTTTGGTCCGGTCCCGGCACGGGTTTAGCCGGCTCTTCGAAAAATTTGTAGCTCGGATCCAAATTTGGCAAATAGAAGTCAGCGAAGGGATTGTCAACACCGAAGAAATCACGGAATACCTAAAAAAAGTGTTTTGAGATTAAATAATACATTTTTTTGTGAGTGTTCTTTCGATTTGTACAAAATTCGATCATAAAAAAAAAAAAAAAAAAAAAAAAAAAACGACACGATATTTACATTATACTACAATCATCATCAGTAGCGCAACAACCGCATGGTGAGCTTACTGGCAGATTTCGCTACAGGAGATATTTTGTTTTTTCAGGAAAGAGTTGTCAGCCCTACGCCGAACCTCTACAGTCATATTAGACTGCGACCTAGGGTTTAAAGTGAATTCCGAACCACTACATTTATGATGGGAAGAAAAAAAAAGATTCGTGTAACCAGCACACCGATGGCGAAGATGATTGCTAAACCTGGTATTTTAAGTGTACCTGATTGTATTGAAGCATATTCACGACTATCTGGATCAATTTTTTTTATTCATAAATCTTGTTCTTCAATTATTTCTACTTCCTGAACAAATTTCTTTTATTGTAAGTCAATCATGGATTTTTTTTGATTTTTTTTTTACCTATTTGTTTTCTGCTGTTTTGACAGAAAGAAAACTATTTTAACAGTTACGAAAAACTTTAATTGTTTTTTTCGCAGAACGTGTGTTTGCGTATTCATTTAAAAGTTATCATTATAACTCAAAAAAATAATAAAGATATACACTGAAGTGACAAAAGTCATGGGATACCTCTTAATATCGTGTCGGCCCTCCTTTCGCCCGGCGAAGTGAAGCAACTCGACGTGCCATGGACTCAACAAGTCGTTGGAAGTCTTCTGCAGGAATATTGAGCCATGCTGTCTCGATAGACGTCCATAATTGTGAAAGCGTTGATGGTGCAGGATTTTGGGCACGAACAGACCTCTCGATGATGTCCCATAAATGCTCGATGGGATTCATGTCGGACGATCTAGGTGGCCAGATCATTCGTTGGAATTGTCCAGAATGTTCTTCAAACCAATCGCGAACAGTTGCGGCCCGGTGACATGGCGCATTGTCATCCATAAAAATCCCATCGTTGTTTGGGTACATGAAGTCCATGAATGGCTGCAAGTGATCTCCAAGTAGCTGAACATAAGCATTTCCAGTCAATGTTCGGTCCAGTCGCACCAGAGGACCAAGTCCATGCCATGAAAAAACAGCCCACACCATTACGAAGCCACCACCAGCTTGAACAGTGCCTTGCTGACAGTTTGGGTACATGGCTTCGTGGGGTCTGCGCCACACTCGAACCCTACCATCAGCTCTTACCAACTGAAATCGTGACTCATCGGACCAGGCCACGGTTTTCCCTTCATCTAGGGACCAACCGATATGCTCACGTGCCCACGAAGTCGCTGCAAGCGATGTCGTTCTGTCAGTAAAGGCACTCGAGTCGGTCTTCTGCTGGAATAGCGCAAGAAAGCCAAATTTCTCCGCACAGTTCTAACAGACAAGTCCCTTGTACGTCCCACATTGATTTCTGCGGTTATTTGACGCGGTGTTGCTTGTCTGTTAGAATTTACGACTCTTTGCAGACGTCGCCTGTCTCGGTCGTTAAGTGCAGGCGGTCGACCACTGCGCTGTCCATGGTGGGATGTTATGCCTGAAATTTCATACTCTCGGCACACTCTTGACACAGTGGATCTGGGAATGTTGAATTCCCTAACGATTTCCGAAATGGCATGACCCATGCGTCTAGCTCCAACTAACATTCCACGTTCAAAGTCTGTTAATTCCCGTCGTGCGGTCAACATCACGTCAAAACCTCTTCACATGAATAACTTGAACAGAAATGAAAGCTCTGCGAAAGCACTGCGCATTTATACCTGTTCTACGCGATGCTACTGCCATCTGAAAATTTGCATATTGCTATCCCATGACTTTTGTCACTTCAGTGTATTTTGTGAAACTATACATACAACAGAATTGTATATCAGATAATTTCTTCTGTTCTTCTTCTTCATTTACGCAACAATTAAAGATTAATGTTTAAATGATAACATTACACTTAAATTTTTATTAATTTGCCATGTTTGGCGACGTTGCGGCTCGTTACGGACTTTTACTAGTACATCATATTATTCTCATTAAAAAAAAAAAAGCGGATCGTCAGAATGCAGTATAAATTGATAATAAACAAATTAAAATGACTGAAAACAAAAACCTTTATTGGGTCACCATGAAATGCGTAGACCTCAACAGGTCCCTCTGGTTCTTTCGGTCCAGGTGGCACGGGAATTCCACTCTTCAAAGCGTCTTCCCCAAACTGATCGAACAAAGCTTTCGTTTTCTCGCAGCTCAGCACATCGTAAGCCTCGCTGATCAGGGCAAAGCGTACTTTAGCTTCAGGATCTTCATTTCTGTCCAGGGAAAAAGTTTATTCAACTTAGTTGTGGGTCATTTAAATTTTTTTTAAATAACATTAATTTGAATTTTAATAAAAACTAGATAATCTTACAGATGACAACACAGCAATCGTTTTAGAAATTTTAAATCTATTATTTAAATTGTTCTGAGAATTTCACATTCAGAAAGATCGCAGATAAATATAGTTTCCTTTTGTGCCATTGGCAGCCGTTTGGCGACTTACGATGGCTATTTATGGCAGTACTGTAATCAAATAAAAAGTGTACCAATATTTCTTAGTATTCGTTCATTTCAGTGCACATATTATTTAATTGCAATTAATAATGATTAATTAATAATGATTAATAATAATGATTATGATAATAATGATTAATAATTATAATAATAAACAATGATTAATAATTGTGATAAATAATAATGATTAATTACCAATATTTTAAATGCTTTAAATTCAAATTTAGAAAAAATACTATTCCTTTTGTTGTTTTGTTAACTATATGGATCTGACTGAGTAAAACATCAAAATAACTTAGTGAAAATAATAAGGGGTTATTGATATGAATGAATTTTCCTATACTTAAGGAACGAGGAAGAAATATGTCTAGGAAATATTGAAATCTGTTGAGAGATGAGTGTAAAAATGTATTTTAACCCACAGCTTTGACACAAATTCGAAAATCACCAAATTTGGCATATTATCCAAGTTTTATACAAATTCAAAAAATGTATAAATTGAAGGTACTAGATTTGGCACAAAAAATATCCTTACCAAGAGAGCAAACTGCATTTCAATATCCAGATCAATTTCTTATTGTGTTCATACCACATGTTTCTTACCAAAGAACGAATGTTGTTGAAAATGAGCATTTTCGAATAACCAAGCCGTTTTATCATTATACCTTTCGTTAAATTAAAAAAAAATGTTCTACCATCTGGTTACCAGCAAAGTCACTTTTTCTGAATTCTTTTTTTTTTTTTAATTAATTACATTTTCGGCATTCTATTTTTTAAAATAATGCCAATTATATGATAGGGATTCAAATGGGCAAAATCGCACAATAGGGGCAGTTGAGATTTGGCGTCAAAATTCTTTTCGCGAAAAAAAAGGGTTGCGATTGTAAGTGAAGGGAATTACATGCAGTTCAAGAAATCCGGGTAATCACATTTGGCGAAAACATCGCTCAGTTGACGCCACACAAAAATCGCCAAATCCCAAAGATCCTATTTTGCGATTTGACTGAACAAGGTTAAAATTTCGACCAATTATATATTTAAAGTAAGAAAACATTTTGATCTCAAGACTGGAAAACATTGAAATTTCCACCATGTTTAAATTCTGTGGAGTTTTTTTTCCCTCTGTTTATAAATATTCTGCATATTTTTTGTCACCCACTAAATTTTTGCCATTAATACATTGCATTTTTTAATGTAATGTAATTTAGTTAAATCTAGCTACTTAATCACTCCCTTATGAATGAATTACTAATGGAAATAACTCACTTATTTATGCTAAATGAGACAAAAAAATACAATTACTTAATTTAGTAAAACTTTTACTTTTTTGGGTGATATCTTAAAGCAAGCTTTCTGTATGCTTTTTTGATATCTTCATCTGTTGCAGTTCTATCAATTTCCAATAAACCATAGTAATCCAATCCCATATTATTTCAGAAAATCCTAATTTTGGAGGGAAAATTTATTGAAGTAAACATTAGTTAAAAAATGTAAACAATAAAAACATACATTGCCAAAGCCACTTTCTAAATGCATTTTGACTATATGAATTTTAAAATAATATATTTAAATGGTCTAGCTTTTAATAGACTGGAATTTGATATTTATCGACTACGAATTTTTTTTTTCTATTGACTTGAAATGTTCCGAAAAAATTGCTTTATAAACTCCATTTATTTCTCTGGATTCAGTAACATTCTTTATTTAAAATTATTCTTCTATATAATCAATACCTTTATTAATTATGTTAAAAGTCGTTGGTACTGATTGGCTGGTCGTTGATCATTGCGTTAAATTATAGCAAATCATTCAGATGGTTAAAGATGTAAGACTTATTTAAAATAAGAAAATTCAAATCTCTGAACAAAGTTATTCTTATTGTAAGTTAATGCGGACATCCTTGACCGCGTAGCGGCCTCTAGCTCTTTCAATAAAGCCATTTTTATCACTCTATTTTTAAATTTGCTTCTTCATAAAAATTTATAAACAAATCATTTTGATGGCTTACATATCTATTTCAAATTATGTAATTCAAATTTTCATTTGGGTTATTATTTACATGTAGTGCTAACTTCATCTAGACAAATTAAATTCTATGAAATAAAATAAATAAAATTTGAAAATTAATTATTTTTAATCCTAAAGATTTTTTTATCTCAATGTGTTCAGATTATTTAGTATTACAATATTTTTTATTATCATGCATACTACATCATTTCAGCATAAATATAAAAATTCATGCAACAGAGATATTTTTCCAAATTTACAACCATGAATTGGAAAGTTGATAAAAAAATAGGGATATCCAAAAAATAATAGCTACTGTAAGTCAAAAGAATTTCTAGTCAATCACTAAACAAAATTATTAGGATATTGCCCCTTTTTCTAAATCTTATACATAATTATATTCTATACACAGATTAAAGCTTCTAAACCGAATAGCTAATTAATATTCTATTTCTAATTTATCATATATAAATAATGAATTCTAAATACATATTAAGAAATATCCATATTACCAAATATTCCTATTCTAAAGCAAATCACAAAATAGAATTTAACGTAATGCTTAAATTTAGAATTTAATGTAAGAACAAAATCCATAACGGTAATCTTAAACATGGAAAAAGTATGAATGAATTATATTCAGATCCCGTTATCGTTCAATTCTGCAAAAAAGAAAACATTAAATAAAAATAATAAAAACTATAGAATCCCAAACGATTTTATAAAAAAAAAATATTTTTAAGAAAAAAGAAATTTAAGAAAAAAGAAAAGAAGTTTAATAAAAAAAAGCAACTGAGAGAAATTTAAATAAATCAATAAAATTAGCTTTTATTTCTTTTATGAGTTTTTTTATACATAATATTTATTTGAATTTCTTTTCCGTGTTAATTATATAATTAAATATACTAAAATTGTTCTAAAAAATCGTCTGGGGAAAGCAAAGGCACTGTTATTTTAAAGTGAAAATGTGATTTTTCAAGAAAAGGAAATCGTTTGGAATTCTGTAGTTTTTTTTTATGCAATTCCTTCTATTAGCTCCCACTCTCCCTATATATATCTTGCTCAAATTTCCAATCGTTCATAAAATACATTTTATTCATACACTCAAGTTCAAATACATTTTTTTTTAACTTGTAGTGGATGACACTGGATGTTAATACAGTTTTTTCAAATATTAGTTCTATAATTAAATTTAATTAATTAATTTTAATTTTTTTTAGATTTAAGTTGCATATATCTACCAATAGTTGGCACCAGATAAATTTATAAAAATGAATGAAAATTATTTATAAAGGATTTTCTGCAATATAGTAAAAAAAAAAAAAAAAAGTAGGAATGGACTTAAATTTTTTTTTTTTTTTTATATTACTTGTTTTTTTTAAGAATGTTGTTGTGATTTTGTTCGTACATTAAATTCTAAATTTTATGGGTATTTATTTCCCCAACCGATTATAATTTCTTTATTATTTTTGTTGCATTTTATTATACATGTTACGAAGCTCACACTAAAATAAATTCATGTCCACATATAATAGATTTATTAAAGATATTAGCAGTACTTCTGCGAGATGCTGATTAGTTAACTGTCAATGATATTTTGATTTTATCATGGTCCAGGTCAGATAGTTTCCTCTCTGAAAATTAACAAAACTCCTGGCATAGATAAAATTACTAATAAAATGTTAAAAATCCATCCTTTCAAAATAATACTTGAGATATGTAAAATTACTGATTCTATTCTTCATACTGGTTACTATCCTGAGTCTTGGAAAACAGCTAGAATTCTCCCAATTCTTAAACCTGGAAAGGATCCTACTTCTCCTATTAATTACAGATCAATTTCTTTACTCTCTTCTATTAGTAAACTAATTGAAAATGTCATCCTGAACCTCCTTAAAAGTGAGTCAAATCAAAAGAACCTTCTCCTCCCACAGCAATTTGGATTTACCGAAAAACTTTCTACTACTCATCAGCTCTACAATCTCACAGAAACTGTTGCTGAAGGATTTACCTGGAAATATGATACTGCTGCAATTTTTCTTGATGAGGCCAAGGCTTTTGATAGAGTCTGGGTTAATGGATTGATTTACAAACTCATTTCTTACAATTTCTCTCCTTATTTGATTCAAGTAATTCGTAACTATCTTTCAGACAGACACTTTGTTGCCTTAGTAGGGAATACCGATTCCTCAATTCGTGATATTCATGCTGGTGTGCCCCAGGGCTCTATTCTAGCTCCTTTCCTCTATAATATCTTTATCAACGATATTCCACAAAAGAACAATATCAAAATTAGTCTGTATGCTGACGACACTGCAATCTTAACGCAAGGCCGAAAAACTTGCACTATCCAGGAAAATTTGCAAAATTATATCATTGATTTAGAAAAATGGCTCATTAACTGGAAGATAAAATTAAATGTAGACAAGACTGAAGCAGTTCTTTTCACTTGCAAAAAATCCTATAACCCTCCTAATATTAAAATATACAATAATTATATCACCTGGTCTAAAGAAATTAAGTACTTAGGAATTATCCTTGATAGTAAACTTAACTACAGATTGCATATCTACAACCTTAGAAATAAATTCAATACTCAATTTAGAATTCTCTATCCTTTAATCAATAGAAATTCAGCTTTACCTCTTCTCAAAGTTCTATCTCAAAATTCTAATCTATCTCTCTTATCTTCGTCCAGTATTAACTTATGCAAGCCCAGTTTGGGGTTCTATTGCACGTACAAATTTTGAAATGATTCAAAGGCTTGAGAACAAAACTCTCAGAATGTTAACGAATTCACCCTGGTACTTTCGTAATGACAATATTAGACGAGCTCTCTCGATTCCAAGTTTAAGACAATTTATTCACAAAATTTCTACTAAATTCTATAATGATATGCGAAACATCAATAACCACGTTTTAAATATCCTACAAAATTACGATTATATTTCTTCCCGCAAACATAGCAAAAGACCTCGCGCTGTTCTAAATAGTTAAATTAATTCCTTACAACTGCCTAGATGAAAAAAGTTCGCTTCTGTTATTATTATTATTTTTTTTTACATGCAACTGATTTCATCAACATCTACACTTTTGAAATTTTTGTTATTTTTCATTTTTTAATTTTATTAAATAAATAAATCTTTTTTAAAAAAAAGGGCATTTAATTATATATCTTTCTTATTAACTCAAAGGGCATGAGACCACCGCTATGTTTTAATATTTTACAGTGAAGGAGCTAGTGGCCGCTACGCGGCCAAGGATCTCCGTGTTAATCTACAATAAGAGGTCAGATAGTATTTATTAGGGTTTTTTTTATCTTCCTTCATTTTTTTTATCTTCCTTCCTTCATCCCTTTGCAGGGATTAAAAGTTTACAGTGGCTGATCAATAGTGCAGAATTTAGAGGAGAGAGGATTTTAAAACAAACAGAATTAAAAACGAAAAGAAATTTAAGAAAAATCGGAAAACTTTCAACCATTAAAGCAAAATCTTGTAAGGCCTTTTAATGTTACAATGGAGACGTGTTTGTGGATTGTGGTGTTATCGTTTTTATTAAGACTAAGATTGTTGAAATTTTTTGTTGAAATATATTTAATAAATTCTTTCATTCGAATCCTCCACTGAAAAATGCCTCAAAATGCTTGTCCCAAGTTTAGAGCTTTATGAAGTTCTACATTTCTCATAAGCAACTTTGCATTTGTAATTATTCAGATTTAAATATTTTGGAACGCAATAAAAGTTTTTAAGTTAGAATCCGGGATGAAAGCCCAGAAGAGACAGCCATATTCAATAATGGGACGGAGTAATGCAGTGTATAAGAATAATTTGCATTTCCTGCTCATTGAGTAATGACATGAGGCAGATGATAAGAAGATAAATTTTATGAAGGCGATTTCTTTTCTTATCAACCACCATAATGTAATTTAAACTTTATGAAGGCATTGTATCTTGGTTTAGTGTAGGCGAAATGTTTGTTCCAAGTGAAGTATTGATTTAAATTTTACTTAAAACTGGTTTTTAATGCTTCATTAATTCTACAGCATTTGCCGTAACAAAAAAATTATATTTAGGAAAAGTTAGCCTATACAATTATTTGAAAATAAGTCCCATTTAAAACAATTTTTAATTAAACTTTTTGCCATTTACATGAAATCTTTCAACTGAAAATCTTTTAGAAAGGTCCATGTATTTTTAATGAAAAACATATTTAATAGGAAAGGGAACAGAATACCTTAAGTTAGATTTTTATTGAGTCAGTAGCATTTGAAATGCAATATTTTATTAAAAAATTTAATTAATTAATTTTAATTTTTTTTTTAATTTAATTTTAATTGCTTTACAATAGATAGACATAAACTACGAGTATTACCACGTATTATTTTCATAGTAAATAAAGAAATTTAAGAATGGCAACATTGACGAAGACGGATTTTCATGTTTGTTTTGGATGTCAATTCGAACAGATAGAGCTATGAATGGTCAAAGTATATGCAATTGCACCAAAAAAAATCGTACGAACACACAAAAAAATTACATCTCTAAAGTAAACAGGAAAACAGCTGCTAATATCAAAAATAAAGGAAATCGTCGCACGAAGAAACGGTCGTTTTCTTTCAAAAACAAGAGGCCAATTTTGGTTCCTGTTAATACTGGCCGAATTCAGCATCATGGTATGCCTTTAATTAATGGAGATATTGTATCTCTTGTTAATGATCAGCGGCAAGTACGTTATGCCCAGATTCGATGTCTTCTTCAAGACCAATATTATCAAAATAATGCTCTCATAACGTGGTTGTTTCCAACAGAGAAAAGTTTCAAAGGACAATTCGATCCTGCTACTTATATTATTGGTCATGAAGATAATGTGCCACGATCCCTTGATTTCCTGGAATTTGTTTGTCATCAACCAAGTGAATACTTTAAGTCTAAATTGCAACCAGATACAGATAATCTTCTAGAGCCAGACATGGGATATGTTTTGACAAGTAAAGGCTATAAAGTGGTGACTCTACCGTGTATAGAATATACCACTGATAGTGAATAATTGGTAATTTCATGTTAAAGAGGTCTTGGTGAAGTTGACTTGACGATAAATTTAATAGTATGGAATTTGGCGGTAATATGGCAGAACAGGGGGCGGTTGGGATTTGGTCACAAAAATTCTTTTCACCAAAGTCCTCCAAGTAAAAAGGTTGCAACTGTAAATGCCGAGCTTCGATCCACTCACTTCACTTACAGTTGCAAGCTTTTACTTGGCGTACTTTGGTGAAAGAATTTTTGAGGCCAAATCCTGACTGCCCCGGTTTTGCGATTTTGTCGCCTAAGAATACAAAAAGTCCGAGTTACCACATTTTCGACTTATAACTCTGTGGCCGCAACAAAAAAGTTACCAAATCCCAATGGCCCCTATTTTGCGTCACGGGGAATTTTCCATGTGAGATACATATTCAAATATTGACTTCTTTTCTCTCCCTCCCTCCTCACAAATTCGTCGACAAAAAGGATGACTAACTGTTTATCGTCCGTCTTGAAGGTCGCCAATTGACGATGTTTGGCGGCAAACTCGCGTGGCATCATTTTATATGTTATCAAAATTACATTTCTTACAATAATAAATAAAATGACAACATTACAATTTGGTAATTTGAAGCCCCATTTCAAATCAACTGAAAAATGTCACTAATTAAAAATCTAGCGATTCAAGTGTTTGTCGTATCTTTGGTAAATTTGCATACATTTCACTTGATGCCCAATTAACAAAAAGGAGTCAAGATATATTTTATAAAACTGTTCAAAATATTAAAACGTTTGTTATTTTATACAAATTCAAAATACTTAACGTTTGTTATATTGATTTCTTTCCGTACTACTAAAATAAGAATTCTGTGAAATACTGTTGCTATTCTTATTCCACCATTTTATAAACCCAATAAACTTACTATTTTCTGATTAATTCGACAATGAATTTCTTTTTTTGTGTGTGTGTCTGTGTTAATTAAACACATATACAATGCAATACATTTAAGATGAGACGTTATTAGTTATAGATCATAAGAATTTTAACACTTAATATTAATAAAATGTTACATTTGCATTTTGTTTTTCATTTTATAAGACATACATAAGAAATTGGGTACTTACGTATTGACGATACCTTGGCGACAGTTGCGCCAATAAAGAGCACACGCGCCAACCGCAGCTACAGATTTGGCGGTTTTTAAGTGGCACCAATCTACACTTAAAATTTTTGTTCCAAATAATAAAATATATAAAACACTTCATTTAAAATCAAAACGCTTTCAAAATTCAAAACACTTTAAACAAACAAACAAACAAACTTTCATTAATTTCCACAATGCAATCTGGTCCACCTACCTTCTTTTTTGGTTTATTCTCCATATCCAAGACACATAATTCACGCATGCAATTGTTCCAATCAATAACAGTTTTATCCGATAAATCAAGTTGCTTTTCACAAAATTTAATCGACGTCAACTCCTCGCACCAGCAGTATATGAATCTCAAAGCTGTACAAAATGGAATTCTGCTTCCCTCAAACCAGTTGTCTTTTTTAAGTCCCACACGATAAGTACACTGACTGAAATTGCATTCCCAAAACTTACTTTTACCAAAATAAAGTTTCATGTCATGGGAATTGGGACATTTTCGTTGTTTTGGTAAAAAATATTTTGCTCCTGAAAAAATGAAATTGCATCTTGTTCTGTTTCTGGCAAATCCCAAATACGCAATTTCGTAGCACTACAAAATGGCGTCAAAACTCAGCAAATCTGCAGCTGTTAGATTGGCGCCACTTAAAAACTGCCAAATTTGTAGCTGTTAGATTGGCGACACTTAAAAACCGCCAAGTCTGTCGCTAAGGTATCGTTAATACGTAAGTAGCAGAAATTGTTTTAGGAATTATAATTTCAAAAAACATGTTCTATCACCATTATTTTAGTCATTATGGAATTAAAATTTATTCAAAACACTCTTTTTTTTAATTATATATTTTGAATTGTATGAATTAGGATATTATATCAGAAATAAGATTTATAAAATTCCCTGTCAAAAATACTGCAATGCATAATTTCGATGAAAAATTGCGATGTCATTTATTGATTTGTTATTTTATATAGCTAGCAGTAGATGAATAAAAAATATTGGTTTTAAATGAAAATGATTTAGTTCACACTACATTTTTTTAGAAAGGAGATCTCAGAAACATCATACGAATCTCAGACATTAATTAAGAAAACGATTATATTTGCCGCCAAACAGCGATGCAATTCCATTCCATTTTACAAAACAGCGATGGAATGTTAAATTAAAAATTTGCTGTCACTGTTGATATGTTTTGTCTTTTCCAATAGTATTTTTCTAATAATAATGCATATTTTCTTTCTTTATTAAAAACGCAATAAGTTGCAATAAACGCAATAATTTAAAGTATTGTTCAATGAAAAGTTTTTTTTTTTTTTTTTTGTCTTAAAAAATATTCTAAACAAGTAATATAAAAAAATATTTTTAAAGTCAATTCCTACTTTTTTTTCTCTATATTGCAGAACGTCCTTTATAAATAATTTTCATTCATTTTTTTTTAAAGTTTATCTGGCGCCATCTATTGGTAGATACATGCAACTTAAATCTAAAAAAATAATTAACTTAATTAATGAATTAATATTTGAAAAAGCTGTATTAACATCCAGTGTCATCCACTACAAATTCAAAAAAAAAAAATGTATTTGAACTAGAGTGGATGAATAATTCTTTTGGCAGAGGGTAGATGGCGCCACAATATAGAAATTTCCTTTGTACGTATTTTTGACAGGAACCTTTTGAAAATTTATTTGAACCACTAATATAATTCGAATCACCGGTGGCTATTACGTTCACTTAACTTTTACTACATTCACTTGTATTTCTTTCCTTTTTTTTTTCTTTAAATTAAGTAAAACACTTTTTTTTTTTTACTTTTCCGTTCTTTATCTATAGAAATAATTCTATGTGAATTAAAAATCATTCTATCTAAAGATACATTTTACAATGAATTAAAATTTTTGAAATAGAAGAAAGTGTATAACTGTATGCAACCGACATGATGTGCCTAAATAAATCAGGTTCTCATAGAAGTCATTCTTTCAGAAACTGATTATATAGAAACGGGGAACAAAATATGGCATCACTTCAAAATTTTGAATGCACAATATTTTCCATATTAGAATTTGTATAACATGTTTATATTGAATAAAAATTCATTAGAAGTTTTTGAAAATTTCAAATATTAAATTCTTTAATATGAAGAATTTATGGTTTTAAATAAAAAAAAAAAGAAAATCGAGGTTTTATGGAGGATTATGTAACAACTTTTATTGAGGATAGACAATTTAAAGAAAGATAATAAAAATTTAAAAGAGACTTAGGCAAAGCAAAACTAAAAGATAATAAAACCATTTCTAAAACTGTTATTAATTCGTAATAGGGAACTACAAATCGCTATTAGTTCGTAATAGTGGACAAGAAATCACTAATAGTACACAATAGTGCGACTATTTGTGTACACTATCGCTTTCTATTCCAAAATTATGCGATAGTACGATGCAGAAATAAGTAAAGATGCGGGAAAAAGGACGACTTTTTCGGAAGATAATAACATTTCTTTGATTCAGAAGAATGCGACAGGCATTGAGATTTCTGCTTTAGAAGAAGAGGACATAGAAATAAATAACATGTGACTATTTAAATAATCTTTATTTGAATGAGGAAACATTAAACGATTCGGAAGAACATTTTTTCATAAAGGGTACAGGAAATAATGTGACAAACGATGCGACAGCTATTTTAGAAAAGGCGGACATACTTATCAATAACATGAATGATGAGGAATTAGATTATTGTACTACTGTGCCCAAAAAGTAAGACCAATTTTTTTTTTTTTTTTTTTTTTTTTTTTCAAAAACTCTTTATTTATTCCTCCAAATTTATTTCATCGCCTTCAAAGTAATCCCCTCCGGACACAATGCCCTTATGCCAACTTTTTTTTCCAATCCTCAATAAAAAGTAATCGGTAGGGATGGCCTTTCAAGCGCTCGCAGATTCACATTGAATCTCTTCAATCGACTCAAAACGGTGATACCGGAGTGATCTTTTAAATTTAGGGAATAACCAGAAGTCGCACGACCCTTTTGAAATTGCAACATCAGCAGCAAGATCCCTAATAGTAAATCGTCGGTGTGCAAGCACCAAATCTTTAATCTCTTGGAGGTGAGCTTCGTCGGTCGAGGTTAATGGTCGGCCAGAGCGCTCTTCGTTTTCAACGCGTTATCTGCCTTCTTTGAACTGTTTATACCGCTTCTAAACATTTCTTTCCGATATAGGAATGCCTTCTGCAACATTCTATGCCTTTCCGCAAACAAAATTTAATGCAAATTCTTTGCTCAGTGAATTGAGATATTTCAAAAATCGACGGAATCAGCTTTAGCGTTTCACAAAGCCAAGGTTAACTCAAGCACTAATGAATATTTTGACGTCAAATTTCACACAGATGTCAAAGACAGTGCCAGTAACCTAAAAAAGAAAAAGAAAAAAAATGAAATTCCATAAGCCCCGGGAATTTTAAATTGAAAATTGGTCTTACTTTTTGAACACAGTAGTATGCGATGATTGCGATAGGAAATGCGAGTTACTTGGGAAAAATTGGTGTTTGTCCTGATATAAAAGGATTTCGAACCACGTACGAGAAAGAAAATTAATGGTAGTTCCGGACAAAAACAGCGTTTTTCAGTGTATGGAATATTATCTACGCATGCTGAGATGGCCGTACAAGGTACATGTGGTGAAATAGTGTGTCTGCAAATAAAGCCTACTATGAAGAAGATTCCTAACGAGAACATGTGTACTGAGGAGTATGAGTTGGCTAGTCATGGACTGAAGGAGACCCTGATAAACGCTTCATCATTCAACATGCCTATTCTAGAAGTACGGATTGAATATTCTAGATAGTGAGGGACTGAAGGAGATCTGGTGAACGCTATATCATTAGACGGGCCTATTCCAGGAGAACGACCAGCTAGTCATGGACTGAAGGAAATCCTGGTGAACGTTGCATCTCTCATCGCGTCTATTCTAGAAGAAGTTCATTTACTGACATGTGACACAGCCTGCTGCTAAGTATTTTCAAGCAATGAAGATCCTCATGAATAAAGCCGATGATCAAGTAGGGGGTTAATAAAACAAACTACCATCAATTAAAACTTTAATGTTAGTGATCTGGGGCCTGATGGGCGAGTGGCTAGCGCTCTGGCGCTCGGTACCACAGGTATCGGGTTCGAATCCCGGCGGTGCCGTGGGTGTTTGTAGTGGTTTGGAATCCACTTTACACTGTATGTCCCGGTCCTAATAGGATCGTAGAATGTTGCGGGGGCATTGTTACTCCGCGTCCGTGGCTTACCTTCAAGTTACACGCGCCCCCTGGGTAGTGCAAAGTGAGTAACGTCGGTGCAGCCCTTATGGCATAAAAGATCACGGTCTATTTTGCCAGCTGCATTAGAAGAAAAATGTTAGTGATCTAGTCATATTGCTGATTCCTGACTCAACAATCTTAATGTGCGATGGACTCATTCAAGTGAAATTCTTCGGCATCTTCCATCTCGGAGACGCTCACTATGTGTGCGTTGCACATAGCGAATCTGTATCGTCTATGGTGTCTTTTGAGGGAAGGGGTTTACAATAAGGTCCTCCAGATCATGTCACTGGACTTGATATGGGGGAGCCTGTCCATATGGAGAGGGTCTGACGTCTCTGTTCTTTTGTTCGGCACGTTTCTGAGCACGCCACGTAGCTGGTCCGTTGTTTACTCTTCTGTGTTGGCTGTTTGTGTATTACACTTACGAGTGTGGAGCACAAGCCTCTCCAGAGATTTGGTGAGGAATCTCTCGACGTGCCTATTCCAGTAGAGCGACCTGATGTTTGATTCGAGAATAAACTGAATGTGCGATGGACTAGTCCGGATAAAATTCTGCAACATCACCCACTTCATTCCTATAAAGTGAAGCTGCCAGGTGGGGATTATAAGGTATGTGTAAGGGAATGAATTAGAGCAGGAGTCTCCAAACTACGGCCCGCGGGGCAAATCTGGCCAGCCAGTGTCATCAATCCGGCCCGCGACAGCGAATAGCTTATTTTTGCTGTAATAAGTCGGATAAAAAAACCTTTTAAGGAGGAAAGGGAGAGTGCCCAAGAGAGGTAAACAACGAACATTAATAAAAGAAATATTCTAAAAGAAAGAAGAAATAAGTAATATAAAAAAAAAAAAAATTTTAAGTCAATTCCTACTTTTTTTTTCATTATATTGCAGAAAGTCCTTCATAAATAATTTTTGTTTAATTTTTTTAAATTTATGTGGCGCCATCTATTGGCAGATATATGCAACTTAAATCTAAAAAAAACTAAAATTAATTAATTAAATTTAATTAATTAATTAATATTTGAAAAAAAAACTGTATTAACATCCAGTGTCATCCACTACAAGTTCAAAAAAATTGTATTTGAGCTTGAGTGGATGAATAAAAAGTATTTTATGAACGATTGAAAATTTGAACAAGATATATATAGGGAGAGTGTGAGCTAATAGAAGGAATTGAAAAAGAAAAAAAAAAGACTGGGCTGATTAAAAGGCCAAACATAGTGTGGACTGGGCTGGTGATTAAAAGAAAAATCAGCTGATAAAGTTAAATATGTGTTTAGTATAATTATTTGTCCTTTTTTTTTAATTGTATACTTATGTACATTAACTATTTTTACCTGTTTCTACTCCTTCTATTTGTTAATAAGTTCCCATAACTCACTATTTAGAATAAATATTTTATGTAATTTCTTGGAATTAATTCTAGTTTTACTTGACTTATGTAATGAGCAATATTATTTTGTGGTTAATTAGTGATAGTAATATTTTGTTATGTGTGAATATTACCTTTGTAGTATTAATTAATGCATTTATAGTATGTGTTTAACTAGTGTTTGATTTTAAATCTTTTTATTTTGTGTATATCAGAAAAGTTGGCATATACTTTACTTAATTTTTCAGATTGAGCATTTGTATAATGCTTCAATTTTAAATGGGGGATGTAGTGTATGCCAACTTTCTAAAAGTCTCCAAGTAGAGATGCTTATAATTAATTTAATAAGAATTAAGGAAGAATAAGAATAAAAAGAAAATTAAAAAAGAAATTAAGAACGACTTCAAAGAAGAATACAGAAAGAATTCAAAGAAGAATACAGAAAGAATTCAAAGATAAAATGAGAAGGAATTCTTGGTGTGGATACATTTCAACCAAGAAAGAAATATAGTTTACACTGAGAATATAACAAAGATTGGTACATAAGTCAACTGAGTTACAAGAAGAAAGTTAAAACAGAATGTTACTTGACATTATTTGACAAATGATGAAATGAAATTAAAATAGATGCTGAGATCTAACAAAAACTAATTGACACATAGGTCATTTGAGTGATTTTGAGAAAAGTTAAGAGAATATAACAATGTGTTGGTCAGTTGACATGAATTAGCATCAAGACGTAACTAAATTGTGTAAGCTACCATTGTAAATATGTGTATATATAATCCACAAAAACCTGGTAGTAATCATATGTGGAATAAGTGTGTACAAACAAGAGAAGCACATTACAATATGCATATAATTGATTTTTTAATAAAAAACTCACAATATTTTTGTGTTTCTCCAATAATGTGCGCATTTATTTCTGGATATTACTTACTTATTTAGATATGATCTGATATTGCCAGATACAATAAGCATTGTAAGATATTTTATTTGTGTTGAAAAGAAACAAAAGAATATTTCAGGTTAGTTCCACAGAATTAAACATGTTGTACTCATATTCATACATATATTCACATACTCCATGTGCATATTCATTTATACATGTTTATTATTTATACTTCACATGTATAATCATTGCTGCTGTATACTGTACATGTATTCGCATACTCCACATGTATATTTATTTACATGTCGTATGAGAGAAAACTTGTAAAATTACCACCAAGTAAATTGACTATCACTGTGAGATACATATACACGTGTTCACAATTGCATTTCTTTATTTCTAAAAAGCATTTATTGCAAAAGAGTGTTTGGAATTACTAACTGTTTTTCTAAAAAGTGCTTTATGCATTTTTATTTTATGTGTGTTTGTTTCTCCTATAGTTTTTGTTCTACATGTGTGTGTGTGCATGTGCATGTGCTTATGCTCACTCATATATTTAAATTTCATAAGCAAAGCTATAAATTGTATATGTGATATAGGGCACAGCTAGCATGTAGGAAGACAGGATTTGATCAATTTAAGATGTGCATTGCAATTATAACATTCAGTTTTCATTAAGCAAAGCTTTAGAACAGGAAAAAGAAAGAAAAAAACTTTCTCAATGATACATTTTAAGCTAATGTATGAAATATCAATAGAACATTTAACTTCTATTCTTTATCTGTATGGTTTATGTAATTTGTGTATGTGATTTCAATTGAATGTGAGAAGGCAGTAATATAATAGTCAGTTAATGCATGAAATTACTGCAATTTTAAAGATAGCCCCTTTCTATAACTTCAAATTTACAGCAATTTTGTCAAAAAAATTGGTGGGTAGACTATTGATGACACACTGAATCGATTGTGCTAAAAATCTTGGTTTCCGTAATAAAATTTTTTTCGAGTTGGTGGCTAGTTAACCCTGTTAATTGCACCATAAGTTAATTCCCTTCAAGCCATTTCCAACAATACAATATGACTTATGCAAAGATAAAAAGATACATCAATAACATTTCTCCTCGGGCCCTGGTTATTTACACTGATGGAAGCAAATCTGACTCTGGAAGAACAGGTAGCGGAATTTTTATGAAGACAAGTACAGGAGAATTTAGATATCGTTTTAGAAACCCGGACCACAGCTCAGTATTCAGCTCAGAATTAACTGCTATAAGCGAAGCTCTGAACCTAGCTTTAGACTTTAAAGTACCTGATGTTTGGATTCTGACTGATAGTAAGAGCTCAATACAGTATTTGAAAGATTGGCCAAGCATCTTGGACAAATTGGGGCAGGATATAGTTTCTAAACTAGCTGTTTTGGACCAGATCGGATCGGTGTGCTTGCAGTGGATTCCCTCCCATGTGGGCATCTACGGAAATGAAATTGCTGATCTGCTTGCTAGGGAAGGTTGCAAACTTCCCAAAGCTTCTTCTTCCAATCTGTTAGCTTCAGAGGTTCATTCCATGACTTTAGCCAGAGTGAATACCTCTTGGAGGTCGCCACCAATTCATGCATGGTACGCCACTAAATATCCTGGTATGTCCATGCAGTGCTCCTGTCCTAGACCTGCTCAAACGGCTTTAGCTAGACTAAGGACTGGCCACATTAAGAGTTTGACCTTCAATGGAGACGAGAAGACATATGCCCTTTGTCATTGTTCGACCATCGCGTCTCCCTCTCATCTCATAGATTGTATTGGTGCCTCTGTGAGGCAACTGTTGAATGAGGGGAGGACAGTTTACGATCTATTGATGCAGCATGATCTACTGGACTTGGTTTAGGATTCTAAATCAAGGGGATAAGCAACAACAACAACAAAAAGATAATTACAAAAGTTATCAAAGGTGTTTTTTTTTTTTTTTTTTTTTGCAGGCTGTATTATAGAACTGCAGATAGAAAAAATATGAGTTCAAACTTCGATTATTTAGTGATAATCTTTTTTGACTTGATGACAGCCACTTGGCTGATGTTCACAGCCGTCATGCAAAACAGAAATTGGGTGTTTCCCCTTTAAAAAAAAGACAATTTTGCATATATTTTAACTTTTAATTAAAGATAACACTGGAAAAAACATAACTATATAATTACAAATTTGCTTCTCGACATTTTACAGAACAAATTTTAGATAAAATGTCAATAGCAGTTGGAGTTATGCATATATCTCTTTCTTTAGCCATCACTAACAATTTTACCACCAATCTTGCAACATTTTTAAATAACCTTGTCACTTCAAAAATCTCTTCCCACTAGTTATTTTTGTAAAAATAGTTAATAACATTTGTAATGATATTCTTCGAATTGAGAAAAAAATTGTCTTAACATTTTTGTAAATCAAAGTGGTATGAGTATCACTTAGATGTACGATGATCAATCAAGAGTTCTCTTATTGAAATTTATTAATTTTCATAATTACATTTTACGTGAGTAAAGGCAATTTATTTATTTCTCTTTTAATTTTTGTTTCGCATAATGCATTCAGCTATTTTAAGATACACTATTATGGCAAAAATAAGAATTTTAAAATTTTTGTTAAAAATATATAAAATTATTCTGCAAAATTCATTGAAAAAAAAGTTGCAAGATAATTTTTTGCAGAAGAGAATGTTCAGTTGAATCACCTTTTTGTTAACTTTTTTCTTTTACAACTTTGACAAAATTACATACATGAAATCTTAAAAAAAAAAAAAATTTAAATGTCTTAAAAGTACATTACATTTATGCCACCATTTTCTTTTATTTAAATTAGGTTTCCCTATGAGGAAATTTACAGAATATACTTTCATAATTTCTATATTCCCTTCGCTCATAATATTTTTATCATTCTGCGGATGACATTAATGCTAAATATAGAAAATAAAAGTTCATTGAAATTCACATCAGAAAAACAAATAAGTTTTTTTTAAAGCAAAAATTAAATTTTCAAGTAAAAAAACACTACAGCTCATTACATTATAATGAATGTTATGGATAATAACAACAATAAATCAACTTTTATTATTTATTAAATTAAAAAAAAAACTAACAAAAAATGCATATTAAATATTAATAGTTTGTTAGATACAGCATACATTTAAAGACTAACTTTGTTCTAATATGAATATCCCCTTTCAAGAGTAAAATAAATGTTAAAAAAAAAAAAGTGTAACAAAGTTTACAAGCAAATTTCAGCACTTTTAAAATGGGAATCTAAATTAAATATCATGATACATACATATATCCCACATACACAAAATAAAAATTCTGTTGTGTAAAAGCTAAAAATTTTATTTGAACCAACATAGAATACATTAAAAAGAAACAGGGCTCAGCATTTATATTTTTACATTCTATTTTTTGCTATATTTGCAAGCGTTATGAAAGTAAAATTATTTATTCCTGCTATAAAGATAAAGTTATGCATACAATGCTCAATATATATATATAAATTTGTGCAAACTTGTTCATCCTGCATAATAATAACAATATATGTAATAAAATTTAAAAAGAATGTTTGTTTGATTAATAATTTTGTACAGAAAATACACATTGCAATGAAATATTGTTAGGAAGTACTTTTCTTTTATACAAAGTTTTTATAAATGAATATCCACACTATTTAATAACCACCAATCTTTGTATAGTGTACACTTCTTTTATTGAAATAAAGCTCTCAGTACATATGAACTTCCAAGAACATTTTCTGAAATCATAGAGCATTTAACAAATTATTTGATTTTGAAAACAGGTTGGGCCAACACTTTCAGATGCATATGAAGAATTCTTCTATTCACAATCCAAATTAACTGCAAATAAATTTGAATGAATATTTAAAAGATGAAACAACAATGAGAACAAAAATTAGCTTATTCCATATATTCTAATGAACTTTTTTGTTTTGAACAATATAATATTCTAAATATACACATTACATGAATCAAATCAGTTTTAAAGTTTAATTTTAAATTTCTATGCATGCATAGCTTAATATTTAATTAAATTCATTATCAATTTTCATTGTATTTTCTGCAAATGAATTCTCTATTTATAACACAGTTTGCTCTCATTGAAATTTATGTTTTCACTTTATGATATTTCCAAATAATTTATAAAAATTATATAATATTCTTATATAAAATATGGAACACATTATTATTATAAACAATTTCTTTACATAATGAATGAATTCTTATAAAGTACATTACACTTATGCCACACTTTCTTATTCTTATAAATATTATAATAATAATTCTTATTCTTATAATATTCAATAAAGAATTTAAAAAGATGTTATAACAATTTTTTTTTATATGCACAAAGAAATGAAAAGAAAAAAAAAATCATCAGTGCACATAGAAATATATATATATATAAGAACTTTATTTTGTCTCACTTGTAGAACTTTACATACAACAAATGGGGAATATTGATCAGCAGCTTTTGATACTATATTGTAGTGGTATTTTCAGTAGTATGTTCTTAATAAGGAAAAATATTATCAAACATTGAAAATATCATTTACAAGTTTATATTGAAATATATTTAAATAGTTATCTCTTTATTCATGTTCCAATTTAAAAATCTTAAACAATGAGCTATCATACCTAAGAAGCTTGATATTCATCTGAATTTTGATGGAAAGAATAAAATCTAATTGAATATAAACTTTTAACTGAATATCATTTGATGTAATACACAAGCAGATAAAATTTTTTATTAAATAATTATATAATTTAAAACCTACCTTCTTAAGAACTTGGTTGTTTGATAAAAAGTATATACACTGCTTTTTCCAGTAATTATTGCAAAAAGGGAAAAAAGTATTGATTTGATAACAAAATAGTTCAAATTTTAATTATAACAAAGCTTTCATTAAAAGCTAAAATAAATAAAGAAATATACTATAACACATAAAACAAGCTAATAATGTTTTTTTGTAAACATAAAAAAAGCGAATTTTAACAAAACTCCTGGTTTAATAGCTGAGAATAACAGATTTCAATTAATTGGGTACACCTTTTACAAATTTGAACAGATTGAAGTCTAATTGAGTCCACTAAGACAATATGAAGCACTATTAATGCCTATTTAAGGAATAATGACTAACAAAAAATGTAAAAATATGTTTTTAACTTGAAAAGACGTATCTCAATTCATACATAACCTATCCTTAAAATAATTTAACAAAACAAATGTAAAAATCTCACAAGATGCAACAGAAATGCTTAAAGTAGTAGCCAACACAAACCAATGAAACAAATGGGAAAACTAGCAGAAAAAAAAAATTTCAAATAGTTTCCCATTCATTGAAATACGATTACTGTATGAGCTAAAAAAAATATGGTATTACATAGCTAACCTTCAATAATTTGGGTTCATTGCAATATCCAATATTCTAAATAAAAAAAAAAAAAAAAAATAAATAAATAAATAAAAAAAAAAAAAAAAAAGTTTATTACATGATGAAAACAAAGCAATTGCAGAAAGAAATATATAAAATACAAGTGAAATTTCTACAGGAATTCAATAGCACCTTTAATGCAACAAGTAAAACTTCTCCCAATTTAGTTATCCAGAACATTAAAAAAAAAAAAAAAAAGCCTACACATTAGCAACTACAGTGTCATCAAACATTAAAGAAAAGAGGAAGAGAAAAAAAATTGACTCTTGACTTTCTGCATGAATTGTACTATCAAGCAATGAATCAAAAAGGACAAAACATAATCCCTTTCACTTATCAGATTATATAATTTTTTTCTACAATTCTAATCAAACAATTTCAACTCAGCCATTTTCTTTATAGAATTTTAATCCTTTCTTAAATAATTAATATTTTCAACATATTAATTAATCACACACCCTTTCTCTCTATATATATATATTAATTCAATAAATCAGACATTCATAATATCTAAGATTTATCAATTTATTAAACAGCATCAATCCAACAAATATTTACATAACATAATGTGAATTTCAGTTTCTCATTTTAACTATTTTAATTAACAATAAGATCTTTCCCACAGAATTCAAAGCCTCAATGGTGGAATTCAGAGTATGGCCTTTTATTACAAATAAATAATAATAATAATAAAAAAAAAAAATGAAACATATTCTAATCTTTAACTTGATTAAGTTTATAACCTAGATAATGGAATATATATATATATATATTCCATTATCCACATTTAGTATCTTAGCTCAAAATTAAGCACTGTTCAAAGTTTCTGACAATGCTAGTAACAATAATAAAATATGCAAAACCATTTAGAAGAGAAATCCCATTTCTAAGAGTAATAACAAAAACATTTGTTTGACTTTTATACGTACTATTACAAACCTAATAATTAAAGTCAATTTTATATTGATGAATATAGCTTCAATAAGTTTCTTTTGATATTTATACTAAGTAAAAAAGGGCATTTGAAACAATTATAAATAAAAATCAATAATAAATAATTTAAAAAAATGTAAAAGAATTAAAAAGAGAATGTTATAGATTAAAAAAGTGGAATGGGTTAAGAAATTTAATCACTTTTTTTTTTAGAATGATTTAAAATGTTAAAATGAAGAAATATAATCAAAATCCCATTTTTAATAATAGAATTTAATGATATTTCTTATTAATCTTGTCTAAAATATAAATTTTAATATTTGCAAAATTATTAACTAGAAATAGGAAAAGCAACCATGGCTGCACAATAGCAAGCAGCAAATGTTTTTTGGTCATTGCAAAATCACACCATCTGTTGCAATAGATATTTGTTTGGTGATTTTGAAAACGCCACACAAATTTACAGATTAAAAAAAAAAGTTTTTCAAATTGAAGTAAAAAATAAATTGCTATAAAATGAAAAATAACCTTAATTTCAAACAATTTTTACGATTTCTAAAATTAAATAATTGATTTAATTTACTAGTTTTGTTTAGGAAAAACTCCTATGTTTAAACTAAGCATATTTCCCACATAGATGAAAGAAACAGAAAAATATAAAACTTCTGCCAATGAATTGCAGAGATTGTATTAAGGTAGGTGCTTTATTAAATATATATCTGCAAAATTACCAAATTGTGAGAGAAATAGTAGGTTGCAACATTTGACATGTTTTTACATAATTTAGATTTCTAGCCTGATAACTAAATAATACAAAATCAATTTCTAAGAGCAGTAAAATTTTTACCAAGGATTTCAACATTCACAAAAAATAAAGCATATAGAATTGATCAAACACAACAAATAACACCATACAGCAAATCTCTTTTATAAACTGTCTTCCAAAGAGAAAATTCTGGAATTTTTCAAATAATTTATTCTATCACAAGAAAAAGTACACAACCTCTTTTTGTAAAAATTTGGATAACTCACTTTTTTTTTTTAAGAAATTTTAATACAAAAAAATCAGTAATTTAAGAAAATTTTGTGGAAATAATAGAATACATTTGCCAAGAAATAATAAATGGTAAGCTATAAGAAACTTAAAAACTTTCATTTCATAAACTGGTTTTATAAGATAAACAGGCAACTAAATTTTAATACAGCCAAATTAAGAGTTCTTTATATATGAAATTTCTAGAAATCTACCTATTGCATAAATAAAAGCTTAGGTATACATCAAATTAAATATCAAAAGAAAGATTCTGCTTTTCCCAAGGACATATTACCTAATAACTATTCATAGGCAGTAGCAGAAAAGTAAAAAACACATTAGGCATGAAATCTCTTATCAAGTATCAAATAGAACAAAAAAAAAAAAAAATTGTAGGACTCTTTAAAATACAACTGACCAATTTTGATATTTTAATTGTTAGAAATTTACTGATTGTTCAATGGGCTGAGTTAAATGAATGAAATTCATAAATTTAAAATTTGAAAAAATGTAATATGAAAAATCAAATGAAAACTGGTACAAAATTAAAATTTATACATTCAAAACATTTCTAAAAGATCTTTGAGTTAATAATGGCCTTTCTGTATTCATCTGAGCTAGAATCAGATAGACAATTTAAAAAAAGGTTGTTGACAGATTGGCAAATGGTTATCTCGGATAAAAGACTCTCCTGGGATTTTTTCTATTAAAAACTATTATATTTTTCTTTCTTCTTTCCCATTTTTTAAAATACATGGAAAAGATTCAGTCTGTCTAATCAACATTGCAATAATTTTTCATATTTTTTTTTAAAGAAACAAAAGGAGAAATAATCCTCATAAACGTTTTAAAAATTTAAAACAAATGTATCATAAATATCTTCAGTAATAAGATCACTAATTTTTAAATTTTTTTGGATTCATGCCCATTTTCAAATTAAAAAACTTCTAATGACTCTCATTATCAATATCCAAAATATATGAAAACCTGGCATAAAGTCAATTATTATTATAATAATATATATAATATCTATAATTTATAATACCAGTCTATAGTTATACTGTATATGAAACAAATGTAATAAACCATATTTAGAAAAAAAAAATATAAACTAATTGAATAAAAATGGCATAACACATTTATAGAAATTTAAATAAAAAAAAAAAATATTAAATAACCAACATTTAAAAAAAAAAGTTAAAAGGAAACTTTCCAAGGTTTTTTTTTTTTTTTTTGCAATTTTAAACAAATATTCTACAAACATACTCACGATTCCATTTTGTCTTCTTCCTTGGCGGCACTGTCAGTGTCAACTTCCAAATTCTGTTCATTTGAAGTGGGCTCCACTTTTTTGTTTTCTTTTTCGGCAATACTCATGCCATCTTTCTCTAATCCACTAAAATATATTTTAAATTTATTATACAAATATTCTGCTTTTTGCTTGACTGACTCGCTTTTCTTGAATCTACGACACTTTCTCAGAGTTAAAAACACACTTGGGTTCTTTTTAAGAACTGACATATTCAGAGACAAGTTATCAAGTTCATTCATCACTTCTAAACAAGTATCTATGTCCAAATTGGTAAAATTCAGGCTGTGGCGGATTTTAGAGTCAATTTCTGATAATTTCATACTCATTTCAGAATCAACCTTCAACTTTTCAATCTTTTCTTTTTTCTTCAAATCATACTTCATTTTCTTCTTTTTTTCCTTTTCTTCAATTTTCTTTTCTAACTTCTTTTTAATTTTGTCTTCTTCAACATGTTTGGAAAATGATTTAGTCTCAGTATCAGAATGATCATGTTTGTACTTTTTTGCAGATTTCTCCATGCTATTGTCTAATTTTTTCTCTTTCTCCCGGTTGAGCTCATCCTTTTTTTGCTTGCTTTTAGAAGTTTTTTCCTCCTTTGGTTTTTTCTCTTCCGATTTCTTTTTAACAGCAATCTCTTTCTCATTAACAGATTTATTTAAGACACTTTTTTCCTCTCCAGATTTATTTCGAGTATTTTTATCTTCTTTTGTTTTTATGGATTTCTCTTCAGTATTGTGTTTAGTAGTTTTCTCTTTCTCTTCAGACAATTCCTTTTTTTCCTTATCTCCTTTGGTAGACATGGCTTCTTCATACTTTTTATCAGAAAGCTTAACTAGCGATACTGATACGTCATTACATTCAATCACTGAATTAGACGCCGCCTCATTTTTCTTTGATTTACTTATTTTCTTGTCTACTTTCTCTTCATCTTCCTCATCATGTTTTGACTTTACAAGTTTTTTTTGGACTTTCGGAATTTCTTTTGCTTTTTTGTCATTTTTAATATTTGTCTCTTCATAGTCTGAGTCTTCCGACTGGTCTCTTTCTGATTCCTCTTCTTTTCCATCAAATTCATTGCTTGAAGAGGGTGCATCATCATCAGGTTTTTGTTCTTCATCATGAATATCTTCATCTTCTTGCTTTTCCTCATTATCTGAGCCTTCACTATCTGAACTAAACTTTTTCTTTTTAATCATTCGTCCACTGCGACTGCGTTGAGGTTCTCCAATATCAGAAATTCTTTTCCTTTTTTTGACTGTTTTTACTTTTGCTTTTTTGTCTTCTTTTCTTTTAAGAGGTTCTTTTTCCCTTTTTTTAGGTTCTTTTATTTCTTCTCCCTCTTCTTCTTGCTGCTGTTGTTCTTCTTCAGAAACTTCCTTTTCACTTTCTTCTTCTTCTTCACTTGCTGCAGACTGCTCATTGCTTGCAGAAGGCCCTTGGACTGTTGGATCATGTTCGATTTGATATAATCCTTCATTGAAAAAGCGCCTTTTCTGAGGCCTACCGTATTTTTCTTTGAATTTCTCGTAAGGAAATATGTCCTTATTCTGCACAATAGCTGTTTCATAAGTTCCAAAGAAAAAAACGGGATATTTGTTAGGAGGTATTTTTTGTCCTGGTTTTGGCGGTTCGATGCGAGCAGGCCATGGTGGATATCCGCGCACTTTACCAAAAATCAAATCGCCTGGCCTATAATGAGCCATTTATGCTCAAAAACTATTAAATAGTTCTACAGCAGATGAAGAATACAAACAAATAAGTTTTTAAAAATACGTTAAAGTTACTTGTTGGAAAAATAACCAGAACAAACTACTCAAAACATAAACATAACACAGAACAACTTGTATTGGTTGGTAGCATTTCATATTTTGGTTGAAGTGAAAGTTAATTTTTAGATTATTTAAAAATTATCAATTTGGAAAAAAATATTTTTCACGAACTGTACTTTAAAAATTGAATTTTTATCAATTCATTTAATTCTGTAAAAATAATATTAAATTATTTTACGGGTTTGCCTGAGGTTAGGAAACACATATTTATAAAAATTTTAAACAAACATTAATGTTTAAAAAAATGTTCTTTAATTTATTGAAAGAAATATAATTTAAAATTTAGAAAATGATCACTGTCTTTGAATTATTTTTTAGAAGGATTTTTATTTTATCTGTAGTGCAATATGTGAAATGAAATTAAACATGCCAAAAAAGAAAAATAATACCTTTTGTCATTTGAGGTAAAACCAGTACTTTTAAGCATATTTCTAAATAGCTTTAAATGAAATGAAAGGAATTAACAACTTATATAGGGAAAATTTGTTGATTATGCTTACAGTTTTTAAAAATTATTTTTGATAGATAAAATCAATTTCTTTTAAAATTACATATATTTTATTTTTGAATCATTGCTTTTCTCGTATTATTTTATTTAACTGCGAATAGTTGAAAAAAGCTATGAATGAACCAGAAGTTGATGATGTCGCCTTTTTAACTGGTAAGTTGATAATTAAATTTATTCAAAAGTTCATATTTAAAAAATGTTTGAGTTCATATAGAATTAAAAAATTTTTAAGCTTATTAATGTTTACTTAATTGTTTTTATTTAAAATTTTTTTTTTAGTTATGTGCAGGACATATTCTAATTTATTAATCTGTCCACTTCTTATATTTGAAATTATTATTTATATATTATGCATAAGAAATTTTTAGTTTTTAGAAACTAAATTTAAATGAAAATTTCTTTTTATTACCAAAATATATTACATTGTTCGGAAAAAAATCAAGTAAACACATGGAAGTAGTTAAAATATTACACAGGGATTTTGGCATTTTATCTCTTGCATTTATTCAAGCTGATAAAAACTATGCCAAATCAAAGTTAAGGTGACAAAAATATTTTGGAACTTCTTTTTTGTGGCCAAATAAGGAATTATTTGCCAATTATGATAATGTGGATTTTTCTCGGATGGAAACTACTGGAATTGTGGTTTTCAACTTTTTTGTGTACCAAGATTCAATGAATCCTAATTATTTTTTATAATTACTAAATCAATCACTTGATCAATTTTGTTCATGTCCTTGACTACTTTCAACTTTTCTTATTGGCTTATTGTTATTATTATTTTGTAATTTCTTTCATGAATTATTCTTGGTTTATTTAAATATCTTTCCTAAGTATTTTTAATATTTTTA
This sequence comes from Caerostris darwini, assembly GCA_021605075.1. Lineage (NCBI taxonomy): Eukaryota > Metazoa > Arthropoda > Arachnida > Araneae > Araneidae > Caerostris > Caerostris darwini. Next base: position 232,771 of record BPLQ01005389.1, on the reverse strand, counting down.
TTTTTTTCAGACTTTTTTATGCATAATATTTATTTTAAATTTCTTTCATGAAACTAATAGTTATATAATTAAATAACATAAAATTTTTCCAAAAGATCACCTAGTCAAAACAAAAATAATATTATTTCAGAAATTTTTTGAAAAAAGGGAAATTAATTGGATATTTTTTTAAGATTGCTGTTATGCATTTTGTTTTGATATGAAATTCTAAATTTTATGGTATCCTGTATATCGGCCAAGTCAATTATCAAACTTTTATTATATTTATTTATTGTTTTCTCTATCAATAACAAAACAATTTATTGATTTAATTTAGATTCTTATAATTTTTTTTTCAGAGGAATACCCGTGGTAACATATATTGATTATATGTTTAAACTTTATCAGAGCGTGAGAAAATAGATACAATTTCAATAGATGAATTTTTAATAAAAATGCTAAAACTTTAAAATTCAGTTAGTTTAATTTCTGTTTTTATTCCTGTTTCCCTTCTTCTCTCATTCTCATTTTTCTTCTTTCTTCCGAAATTATTCAGTGTGTTTTCAAGATAAATTTTACTTTTAGTAAAGTTCATGCATTGCTTTTGGTGCCAGGCCATGTGCTACAGTAGAGATTTCTTCAGGATATCTAATGACAAGTTAAAATGCTTGATTGATGTAGGATTTCATTTGAAAACTTTCGTTTTTGAACCCAAAAAGTGATTGACTAATTTGACCGCTATGTGGCAGAATTTCTGTGGCGAATATTATATTGAAAAGTGTCATCTAAATGCTCTTTACAGGCATTTTTATTTGTCATTATAAATAAAACAGCTAGGTTCATAGCACATAAATAGGAAGTGATGTTTTTTTCTAACATGTAGAAGATACCAAAATGAAATTTATTTTTTTAAATAACTCATTAGTAGATGCAAAATGATTGGCATGCAATGAGCATAAACAGGACATTAAACAAAACAAAACAAAAAAGTTACGTTAAGATAAATATATGCAATATAAAGAAATTAATTAATAAATAAAAATAATTAATAATTTAATAACCTTTTTAAGCCCGACCAAGAGAAGAAATGATCAATTTTTTACTGCACCAGACATCATTTCCCTTGTAAGGTTTGCCAAAAAAAAATATGGTACTATTTGAAATTATTTATCATTTAGTTGGTGAGCACCAATTTGTGCTACCATCACAGAGGCACCCTATATAGAGGAATTGGCAAAAGTTTTTTTAAAGGCTTTTTTTGTAGGACATAAAAGACGTATACAAATTCTAGTGATCCTTGTTGACCATTGCCCAGCATTCCCTCATTATGCTTTCATACAAAAAAATACATTAATTTTCTTGCATAGGTCCTTTTTTTTTTTTTTTAATTTTTTTTTTTTTTTTTTTTTTTTACTTCTAATAAATGTCTGCCATATTTTACTTTGTGTGTTTTCAATTATTTCATTTTAGCAATTTGTAATCTATTTAATACACTCCTTATTTGGGTTTTTCTCCAATTTCTGCTTTGCTTGTGGTAGGGTTGCATTTCAATTTGAAATGAACGAGCATTTTGGTACAAAGTTGGCTATAAAAAAGAACCCTTTCCTCCTAAATTGCAATTTTACCAAACTTTATGTCTCCAGATTTATTAATTATTCTTTCATTCAAAGTAAATATTGATAACATCTTGAATTTACACAATAACTAGAATTTATAAAATTTTAATTAGAAATTATCATTAAATTAAATATTACTCTGATAACTAATTTTTATAAAATTGTTTAAATAAATTAGAATCAAATATCCTTTTTTTAAATTCTGTGATTTAAAGATACCTTTTTATTAGTGGCAACCACAGCTGTTTATTCTGTAGTTAAAATCTGTTAATAAACTTATTTTTTAAATGTGTTCATATTTTTGTGTGTGTGTGCAAGGAATTATCAAATTGTTATTTTATTTAGTGTTTGATGATGAAATATTACTACTTTGTAAGGCTAAACTTTGTGGTTTTATAATATATTGTAGTTTTAAACAAAAATTTTGTATATTTTTTTATTATATTAGGGAATGCTAATAAATCCATAGGGAATAACATATATCTATAGGAGCTAGATCTATATAATATGTTCTATATTATATTAATCTTAACATTGGTAGCACTTAGTTAACATTTATAATATATATGATGCATTTACAACAAATTTCTTGATTCAATGAAATGCTAACTTCAACATAACAAATCTAAGTTTAGAAATAATTAAAAATCTTAAATGTCGGTTTTATGGCAAAACACATATTAATCTCTAAAGTTACTTTTATCCATATGTACTAATTAATGATTTTGAATGTATCATAATTCTTCTTCATAGCCAGGAGCATTTACTAAAGAATTTATATATATATAATGTAAATTTATAAATATATGGCTCATTAATTATTATATAAATTCTTTTAACTGTGGTTTTCAGTTCTTATGGATTTTATTGTTTCTACCTGTCACTAATATTTGTAAGTACACATATTCAGAAAAAATTAGAATTAACAAAATCCACAAGAACTGAAAAGTGAAGTTTAAAAAAAAAAAGAGTTTATTTAAGAATTACTTAAGTATACTATATTTATATTTACAATAAAATTCATATTTGCTTAAACACACTTTAAATTTCTAGGTGATAATGGTAAAAAGCAAGTCATGTATGCTGATAATTCAGGACCAGATAAAATTAGAAGAGTCATATGTACCAAACAGCAGGCTTGTTGTGCTACTGGTGTAGTACTTGCATCTCTTCTTCTTATAGCAATGATAGCGTCATTTGCTAGACCTATGCCAAGATGTCCTATAATAACACCTTCGACTGAATATCTGTTCACCAATCCACCTCTTATTATGCAAGAACCAAAATCCAAGCCAGGAGAGGAATTTGCTTGGCATGATATTCGCCTACCTCCTTTTATTGTACCTATCCACTATAGCCTATTTATGCATCCAGACCTGGTCACATTTGAAAATACTGGGAGTGTGAATATTACATTTAGAGTTACTATGCAAACTAATTTTATTGTTCTACACGCTAAAGAGTTGAATTTGTCTCGCACCACAATTTTGGAAGGTGACGAAAAAGAAATCCCTGTTGTTAAACGACTTGAATATGCAAAGCATGAGCAACTTTATATTGAAATTTCTGGTACATTAAAGCCATATCAAGATTATACACTATGGATTGATTTCAAGAAACAGTTGCGAGAAAAACTGGAAGGATTTTACATTAGTTCATATAAAACATCTGATGGTTACAAAAGGTATGAATAAATTAATGATTAATCTATACTGTCAAAAAATTCAAAATCTTATGTACACTCTATCCTTTGAAATTTGATGGAGAGGCTCCCATCTTCATCTCGCATACCAAAAGATTTGTAATGTTTCAAGGAAGAGGTTAATATTCATTTATAAGTATAAATTAATTTAATTTTGTTTCATTTATAACTTTTTCTATTTTTTTCTACAATTAAAATCTAAAAATAAAATGACTTTTTGAATTTAGTTTTCCTAGCCACGAATACCCTTCAAAGTTTAAAAAAGGAGTGACGCTCATTGGTCTATTCAATGGAAACAGAAAATTTATATGCTGTTTTAAAGTACAAATATTTAATCTTCAATTGATGGGTATTTGGAATAAAAATATTTATTTTAACTAATCATAAAATTATCTTTTGCAAGATTCTCTTTTAAGCAATTTTTATTTCTTGATCAAAAAATTATACTTTTAACTTACTGCTTAACTTAATAATACTGTACTTTAATTTAATACATAATGCTGTTGACAAAATCACTTAAAAAGTTTTTAAACATTAAATTGAAAAATTATAAAAATAATACTTCATTTTTCCAGAAATATCCTGTAAGAGGAATGCTTTAATAGGTTTATATTCAATAATTATAATTACAGTGACAGTTTCCTGAAAGATAAAAAAAATTCTAATAGAATTAAATATTTTATAGTTCTTCTGTAACATTCACATTCGATTTTTACTTTTGTGCATATTCAGCATTATGTTGAGCTAAATTGTTTATTGTATTAAAATTCGATAATCTCAGTCTCTCAAATTTCTAACCCTGAATATATTAGTACTCACTTCCAAAGCATCAGTCTTTGTTCTTTATCCATTTTCTTTGTTAAAATAGTTGTGATTTTGTAATTTTAATCAGATTTTATTTTGAATTGGACAAAATATAAACTGAGAGATTTTTATTATAAATGTAATAAAACCTGGGTACTTTTCATTTGCCGTGTACTACTCCATGTGAAAAGTAAAAATGATGCCAAATCATCAGCAATCTTAATGTAGCAAATCATGATGTTGATGTGATTTGTGGTAAAAGGTTTAAATCTGGGCTGTATTCACTCACATTTTGATGTGGTGCCCCACTGACAAAAAGGAACTAAAACTTATTTCTTGAATGATAATTTAATTTCATAGATGTTAATGCAGAAAATAAAAATATTTTTTTTAACTTAAAATTGAAATTCTCTTTTTCAGGTTTATTAAAAATTTGTTAGGATTTATGGAATTAATTTTGTACTCTAATAGAGTATCAAAAATGATATTAGTAAGTTGTTTTTATTTATTTGTGCTGTTTCTCTAAATTTCTTCTTCCTCACAAATTCTTTACTTTTACGGTTAAAGAAAAATTGTTGGCAGTTTGATAATTGCTTCAATATTTAGTTCTACAGAGTTGAGGTGGATTTTTTTTTACCTATTTTATATTTTATTCAGGACAGACTTATCTTATCTTTAAAAAATATTTCATGCCTCTTACATTTACTATGTTCATGCTTCCCTAAGGTCATATATAAAATAATATTCATATTGTATATTCATATAGTCATATATTCTTCATAGTATAAAATAATTTTATTCTTTTAAAAATCTATCATTGAAATTTAGATGCAAGATTGTAGCAGATTAAATATCATAGCTTTATATTATATTCTAATTTAAAATAATAAATATTGCATTTAAATTGAAAGAATTCTCTGAAATAAAATGACATGTAATACATTTTGTATTTTAATTTGTAATTTCAAATTATCTCAAATGTTTCAAAGGCCATAAAAGAACATGTTTGCTGATTATTGTGGGAAGTTTTGTTATTATGATTTTTTATTCTGAAGATATGTCTGAGCAGTAGCAATAGGCATAAATCTACACACTTCTGTTGAAAGTTAAATTCATTATCTGGCCGGTCCTTAGCCTAGTTAAAGCAGTCTGAGCAAATCTTGGGCAAGTGCACTGTAAGGACAATCCAAGGTACTTGGCAGCATACCAGTCCTTGAGTGGAATTTTCCAAGCATTATTAACTTTGGCCAGAAATAGGGAATGTGCTTTAGAAGCTCGTAGATAGGAGGAAGGAGCAGCGTGAAGTTCCCCATCCTCCTCAGCAAGCAGATCAGCAACTTCATTTCCATATATACCCACAGGGGAGGGAATCCACTGCAAACACACAGAGCCATCCTGGGCCAAAGCAACCAAGTTGACAATAATATTCTGCCACAACTTATCCAGGACGCTTGGCCAATCCCTCAGGAATTGGATAGAACTTTTGCTATCAGTTAAAATCCATACATGAGGTACACCAGATTCCAAAACAAGGTTGAAGGCCTCTTTTATAACAATAAGTTCTGGGTGAAAAACTATATTGTGGTCTGGATTTCTAAACAATAAATGATAATAATAAATAAATGATTCTAATAATTTTCTTGACTGTACTTTAGAAAATAATACAAAAAAATTTGTAATTTGATATTTTTTGTAATATTTTTTTCTATTTTTATTTTAAATGTAAAGGCATATTAAACCAATGAATAATATTTTTCATTTTTCTTATCTAAGATATCTTGCAACAACACACTTTCAACCCACTCTTGCTCGAGCTGCATTTCCATGTTTTGATGAACCTGCTATGAAGGCAACTTTTCAGTTGACTGTAGTACATGAAGAATATTTCAGTGCATACTTTAATTCGGAGATGTTGCATACTTCGCCTTATGGAAATGGTTTATCTATAACTGTTTTTGATAAGACACTGAAGATGAGCACTTATTTAGTTGCTTTTGTAGTTTGTGACTTCAAAGCATTAGAGAAAATGAGTCCAGATGGTATTAATGTGAGTATTTTAGTTATAAATTATTAATGTAGTTTCACTACTGTGCTTATTTCCAGACTAATTAGTGCTTTGATTGCAAGAGCTATGATTAAATGTTCAATAAGATTGGCAGGGTATGAATGTGAAATTAAGCTTTGTAATGTAATAGCATATTTTTAAAAGGCTTTTATAATTATCTAAATGATTGCAATATTGTAAGATGCATATAATGTTTAGATCATTGCAATATTGTGTGTATCTCAGTTGGAACATGGGAGGAGAAAAATCGAGAAATAACATTTGTCCCTTGTGATAGTAAATAAATATTATATTTTGCAACATTATATTCATTTATTTCTGAAAAGCTGTATATTCAACAACACATTTGAAGAATTAAAAAAAAAAATCTTTATAAATTTAATAACTTAATTTACTTAAATAAACTCCAGGAATTATTTGAAATTTTTTTAAAAATATTCTTTACAAAGTATTTGTTATTCATACATTAACTATTTTCTAACATCTATTTACTAACCTTTTTAAAAAATCTGTATCGTTAGTATGTTATCATATACAAATATACCAATTATTACAGATTCTTCATAACTTTTATGGAAAATAATAAAGATTTAAAATTTTTTAACTACAGACTATTTAAAAAACTAATACTTCTACAGAAATTCCCAAATAAATATATGGTACTTACGTATTAACGGTACCTTGGCGGTTTTTAAGTGTCGCCAATCTAACAGCTACTAAGGTTACCAAACCAATAGAATAGATTTGTCCCACTTAAAAACCGCCAAATCTGTAGCTGCGGTTGGCGCGTGTGTTCTTTATTGGCGCAACTGTCACCAAGGTACCGTTAATACATAAGTACCAAATATATTGTTGCTATTATATTTTTCTTTTGTTGTCAAAAAAAAAAAAATAAAAAACCCTAGTCGTATGTGAGATCTTTGTTTAAAGGAGATAGAATCTAATGAATAAGTTTAGTAATGATATATGTGAGTTTTTAAAGATAAGTTCTCATGAAGTATTTTGCATTTACATGCCCTATATTTTTAGTTCAAAATACTGTGTATTATGGTTTTTAAAAATATATAATTTTTTCCCTGTGTTAATCTAATTTGTAAGAAATAACTATTATTAAATGCAGAATTTTTTTTAACAAACAATTTTAAGTATATGTACTGATATTTAAGTTATCTCTAAATTAATTATATTTTAATGGAAACTTCATAAAATTGTTAAAATAAATGCTACATTACTTGATAGTACTAGGAATGCAGCTACAGTTGCAAAGGCTGCTGATGTGACTTTTGTGATATTTTTTTAGTTTTTTAAATAAGGTAGAAAGGTAGTGACAAGCATTGAAAACTACAAAAAATTATTCTAAAGTACTACTGAAAAGTCTGACTTGATATTGGCATCTCTGCATGTACCTATTTGAGTGTTAATGTTACTTAGTATCTGATCAATCATAATAACTTGCATGGATATTTATGTTTAATTGTTTTGTTCAGTACTATATTTTAAGCATTTTTTTTTAGGTTAGAGTTCTTGTTCCTCCAGAACAATTAAATCAAGCACAATATGCACTCGATACTGCAGTCAATGTTCTCCATTTCTTTCAGCAGTTTTTTAACATCAGTTATCCTTTGCCGAAATTAGGTATGTTTTATTTTTTTTTTAGTTTAAAAGTTGTTCAGTGGAATTAAATTATTTTTCAACAGCAGTTATTCCAAACAGTAATAATAATTATTAATATCTATAATAAAATATAAGAGGTAGAAAATTTAGAAAATGCAATATCAAGATAAAATATTTAAACATCTAAGAAAGTATTTGCAAATTAAATTAATATTTTCAGACATTTTAAAAGGTTTGATATTTAATTTCATTAATCATACTTCCTTTAGATATGATTGCTATTCCTGATTTTGGACCTGGAGCTATGGAAAACTGGGGATTGGTAACCTATCGTATGACAACTGTTTTATATAACCCAAGGGAGACTTCAAGTGAGAGCAAAGAACATGTAGCTACTGTAATTGCTCATGAATTAGCTCATCAAGTAAGAAAACTGAATTCCTTTTTGATAATTATTAAAATAAAAAATTTAAAAATACAAGGATCACATTTCTATTTGAAAGAATTTTTCTGTAAATGAAGTGGCAAAATATATTATGTAGCGTTTTTTTTTTGTTCTGATGTGAAAGTGGAGAGATCCATCTAATGCTATCAAAAATGTTTTGCTAATATAGCATTGACATCACTTTTATACTCTATGAATTTGATTTTTTTTTTTTTTTTTTTTTTTTTTTTTAATATTAAAAATTATGTATAATTGTATATGACAATGTAAATTTTTTTTTTTTTTTTTTTTTTTTTTTTTTTTTTTTTTTTTGGTAATTTTAGTCTTGTTTAAATAATTTGTTTCATTATGTATACTGATGACTTAAAAACAAATCTCAAATTTGCCATTTTTATATCACTCTATTACCTTAAAATTATTATTTAAATTTTATATCCAATATCACTGGCAGAAAATTAAGTTTTCTTTAGTTAAAAAAATTGCTTCATTACAAATGTTACTTCCTTGATTTGTTTTTCCTTATGTTGCTCATCTGATTGAATTTTTTTTTTTTAAATTATTGAAAATACCTTTTCATTTTCAAATATTGAAAATACTTGAGAAAGGAGAAATAGACGCAAGTTGTTTTTCTTCTTTTTTTTTTAATGCTTTAAATCCACAACTATGGTATAATTTCTTTTGGTGGCTTTTAAAAAGGAAGCTTACAATCTTATAGAAATATGTTTATATTTATTTGTTTCAGTTTAAGTATTTATTTTTTATTAAAATCAGCAAAAATAAATATGACACCATGTTTAAAATGTATGTTACTATTGCATATAATTGCATTATATTATTAAATACAGTTTTATATTTTTACTGTAATAACTCATCATTGCATTCCATTTAATAAAATATGTAGTAAATTAATATTTATAAGAAAACTTATTCTTTCTATTGTACTTTTTACTATAAAATCCATCCGTAAAATAAATTTTTACCATAAAAAATAAAACCTTAAATTATACTTTTTACTATAAAATTACCAAATCAGAAAATGTTTCATTTTAATGTTATTAAATTATTTGTGAAAATTTGTAGATTTTTTTCAAATAATGATATATTTATTTTTGATATAAAAGTATTTAATGATGGCCGACTGATAATTAAAAAAAAACATTTTAGTGGTTTGGCAACCTAGTAACAATGCAGTGGTGGAGTGACCTGTGGTTAAATGAGGGATTTGCTAGCTTTGTTGAATATCTTGGAACCAATCATGTGGAACCCGGATGGAGAATGGTCAGTATTATATTTTGTAGATTATTTGCTTTCCCAGCAATTCTCTTTTTAATGAAAATTAAATTAGCTTACAACCATCTAATCTTCCAGAAAAACAAATAAGCTGGGCATGATGAACATTGCCATTTTTAAAAATTTTATCTTTTTTTTCCCTTTTATATTGTATAAAGTACAGATTTATACTCTTTTGCAGATGGATCAATTCATTGTTAGCACAAGCCAAGATGCAATGTCCTTAGATGGGTTAGAAAGTTCACATCCTGTTATGACAGATGTTGATAATCCTGAGGAGATTGATGCTATATTTGATTTCATCTCTTATAAAAAAGTAAATAAAAACAATTTGTGATGTATATTTAAAGCTTCAAAAAAATTTTAAGTTAGTAAGGATTTGATTCAAGTATTATCTAAATATTTTGCAATTAAATTTACTGTTTTATTTACTATTTAAAATTCAATTGAATTAATTTAAATGCTCACAAATGTGTATCCTTTATTTTATTTATGAATTCTTTTATCATAGAAAAAAAAAAACAAGAATAAAAAAAGCAAATGAGCATATATAAATAGATTCAATGATTAACAAAATTCTTAAATTATTTGATATAATTCCTTATTTGACATATTTCATTAAATTTTAAGTAAAATTTTTTTTTATTAACTCAACTTGTGACAGAGTTGCATTTATAATAACCCAAATTTTTAATCAATTTTTTAAAAATTTAAATTTGCAAGTGATATATTTGTGTATATATCACATTATTGAAAATATATCACAAATTTTGTAATTTGCAGTATGGCACCTTTTGGCATTATGCAATAATCAATAACATTGTATGTGTGATTCTAATACTTCAAACTTTTTACACACTTTGTTATCTTGGTTTATCAATAAATTTTTAATATTCTTTTTTTTTAAAACACTTGTTATTTCTACCATTGCAATTTTTTTTTATCTTATCATCAATCAAGTATGTTTTGTAAAAGAAATAAAATTACTGATAATCCCATTTTTTATTCAGACTCCTAGCTTTTAACGTAATATGTACTATATTCTTTACTAATGAAATTAAAGGAATTGTGAAATAAATTCAATCAACTCATATATCCATAAACACAGTTTTTACTTAACAAAGTATTTTTTTCAACTTCAAAGGTATAGTATTTACTCTGTAACTTAAGAGACATTCTTATACTCTAAAATTTGCTTACAACAAATGCATGTATCCTATATCAATATTAAATTGTTATAGAATGGCTTAAGACAAGAAAAAGATAATTGTACATTTCAAGTTCAAGGAGGCCATATTTGTAATACATTAAATCAAATTTTTCTTAATAATAGAATACATTCTATGAGATCTTCTGTCATTATTGATCCGAGATGGCTTTCTATAAATCTCAGTGCTGAGAAAAGTTTCTCAACATCTTGCTATGCCGCTAAAGCTGTCATGGTTTTTGCTACTGGTTATATTATTTAAGGATACAATTGAATTACCTCCTTAACACCTCATTTTAACATTAATTAAAAAAATTTTGGAAAAATATAAAATTTTATAAAAGAATCAGAAGTTTGATTTTTAAAACTACTCCTGGTTACAATACTGATTCCTTTAAAAATGCTCAACTCTGATTCCCTATCTCTTATTATTGGAATGAAAATCATTTAATGTATTACAAAATAAACCAAGTTAGTAAAGCAGCAGGAACATTAAATTGCATTCAACAATCATATTAGGTAAATCAAAATTGAAAACATTTTTCAACAAAATAAATAAGTAATGCCAGTGAAGGGCCATTTTTTGACATATAAAAGTTTTTAATGGTATTATTAAAATTAATTAGATCAGATCATCAAATAGATAAAGTATATTCCTTACAGTTAAAATCCAATTCAGACAAGAACACTAGGACTATTTGTAATTTAAGGGGAGCATCAAGAATTAAATAATTTGAGTATCCATTTAACATTTATAAGGTAATGAATGTTATTCATGATTTAAGAGCCATTTTATTAATCTTGTTAATGGATAATGCTTGTTAGACTTGCATTAAATTAAATTTAGAATAAAGATTATTGAACAAAATAATTCAATTAAAGGACTACTTTCATTATTAATTTTTGAGTATAATTAGTTATAATTGAGTACTGAAAGAAGTTCATGAGTGATATCATGACATCGTCAATAATGCTTGTTTGGAGTTTTTATAATTATTGCTTAATTTGTAAATTTTTTCTGAAAATATGTAATATAATTTGTTTTTCCTTTCAGGGAGCAGCAATTTTGTACATGCTAGAAAATTTCCTGGGAACTGAAACTCTGAAGAAAGGTTTGACCACTTATTTAAATAAGTATCGATTCAAGAATGCTCGTACTGCAGATTTGTGGGATGCTTTTACACAGGTATTATATAATTTTTTTATGTATTATCTTTTGATTACAAAGTTCTTTATTCTTATATTTTTAAGGGTAATATAATATATTTTAACATTTCTTATTAGGAATCCAATTGTTTAATTGTTATTCTTAAATAATTAGCAGTCAAATTTATTAGCTAACAAAACTTTTCCTTTGAAAAACAATTTTACTTTGTAGAAATATTCCAATTGAAAACTATATAAAGATAAAAATTAAAAGAACTACCAAATGGATAATTTTAGTAACCTCGTCAATAAATTAGACAGGGATGATTGATGATGCTTCCAATTGACTACACACAAAAAGTGTAAAATAATTAATAAAAACATAGAAAGTCTCAAAATCTTATAATTCTAGAGCATTCTATAGCTCTCCATTACCATGTGATTTCTTCAAAATTCATTCTCATTATTTATACAATTTTTCTTGTCATTTTTATCTCTGTAATTTGGTTTGTGAATGAATTGTGATTTTTTTTTTTTTTTTTTTTTTTTTTGCTGAAATACAAGCAAGATAAATGACTCCTTTTTTTGTGAATGTAAACAAATTGCTTTATAGGTAAAATGCACTTTTATTTTGTTGAAAAGTCCACATGAGAAAGAAATCAAATTGTAATTTGATGCATCATATTTCTCTCTCTATATATATGATATGTTTGATAAGTAAAATCCTCTTTTCCTCTAATGCAGCAGTCTGCCTTTTGAATTAAAAAAAGACTTATAAATAATTAATTTGTTATTAACATTTCCACTTAAGATGTGTCTATTTCAGTATCTAGAGTTAGTAAAAGATGCAAATTCCCTTAATGTAGTTATCTATCTCTCCCTGTGAAATTTACTAATATGTTAATGATATATTCCCACCATTAAGTTTAAAATAGAAAAACTATGTTTAAATGTTACGATAGTTTGGTCAAATTTTTCTAGTGTTAATTTATTTGAGAAGTACTGCAAAAAATAAGATGAGAATTGCTCTGTGTCTATTTCCATAAGGTATTGAAGAAACTTTATAGGGTCATATTGCATGCATATGTATATTGGCCTTTTAAAAAAATTTTTAACTTTAGACATTGTGGTCTTTTACCTTTTAGGTATCTCTAACAACATCACACTTAAATGTGTCAAAAATTTTAGACACATGGACTCGCCAAAAAGGTTATCCACTGTTAACTGTAACTCTAAAACATCGTATTGTGAGAATCAAGCAGCAGAGATTTCTTCTTACTCCTCCTGAGTATGATGATGCAAAGCCGTCTGATCTGTCTCCTTATGGTTACAAATGGTTTGTTCCTGTTACTTACATTACAGATGGTGACCCTGTTACTCACACGTTTTGGCTTAATATGACTGATGGTAAGCTCTCTATTTTTCTGCAGTTCAGTTTTTCATTATAGATTAGTGTTTGTTTAGCAACTAAATCTTTTTAATTAATTATAAAAAAGTGATATGCATTTACACATATGCTTAATTAAGATTTTATAAGTGTGAATTATTATTCCCTGTATGAATAAGAAATGTGCTCAACCATAAAGTTAAAATAAAATGAAAAAATGAGAAAGTTGATTAAATTGTTCAGTAGTATGAAAATATGGCAACAGTATAATAAGAAAGTATAACGTACAGAAATAGAGGAGAAACCTGCATAATACATTACAGTATGAAACTAATTTCATTTTTCTATGGATAAAAATGACATTTAATGAACTTCTATGTTAATAATCTAGGATTATATATTCCTTGATAATCATGTTAAATATTTATATATAATGTGTGCATGTGTATATATATAATTTATTTATTTATATGTATGCATACATACACACACACATACATACAAGTATAAGAAACATACAGCCATATTATCTTCTGTTTCTACACTTAGTTTTTCTTTTGTGTATTAAATTTTCAGATCATTGTATTTAGGATCTTTAATCTGAAAATAAGTTTTTAATTCATTTTCTCATTATAAATATGTTGTGGCTGTGGGAATTATTTTATAAATGATATATCTACCTTAATGAAATTTTATGAATGAAATGAGAACTCATTACTTTAAAAACTATTTATGATTATAAAAAAATATGAGTTTATACTTAAGAGGGTTTTTCCCCCTTATTATTTTAACTTATTGCAGGGGGGTGTCAAAATATTTTACTTCTGAATCCAATTTTTTTTTTTTATCCAGATCCCGAACACTTTCCTGTAATTTTATGTACTGTGATCTTTACTAATGTATTTAGAATTTTTTTTTTTAATAAATTCAATAATGTTTATTGAACTTGTACATATATGAAAACAATTTTTTCATGACAAATTATTTTTTACAACTTTAAATTTGTAGTATATGCTTAAGAGACATTCTTGTACTCTAAAGTTTTTTACAAGAAATTCATATTCGCTATTAAAATATCAATACCAAAAATTATAGAATAACTTAAGACAAGCAAAAGGAGCACATTTTCATCACAAAGATGCTATATTTGTAATACATTAAATCTTTTTTGTTCTTAACAGTAGAATAACTTTTATAAGATCTTCTTTCATTCTTGATTATAGATAAAAAGAAAATAATTGAATTGTCTCTTTAACATTTCATTTTAACATTAATTCTAAGATTTTTTGAAAAATAAAAATATTTATAAAAGAGTTAGAAATCAGATTCCTCCTTGCTAGTAATTGGAGTGAAATTCATTTAATATATTTTTAAAGATAGTAGGTTAGTAAAATAGCAAGAACATTTCTTGCATTCATATCAGGCAAATTAAAAAGTCAGTTAAATTGGTTGCCGGATTTTTAAACCACTTGTTCAAAAGTGTTTGAATCCAACTTTTCACCTATGGTTTAATAGCAATGCAACAGCTTCTGTTAAATTTATTAAAATTTTTCAATGTTATTTGCTTAACTATAAAAAGTAAATTTTTTACAGGGGAATTTCTTTTTCCTGCACGGGCAAAGTGGTTGAAGTTAAATGTTAATCAAACTGGATTCTATAGAGTTATGTATGATAATGGGCTGTGGAATACTTTAATTAATTTACTTCACACTAACCATAATGTAAGTTTGTTTTCTAAGATTAACTTATGCTAATAATAAACAATGCTCAGTAGTTTACTTGATAATAGCTAAATACAAATAATATTTTATTTCTAATTTTGATATAACTTTTAAAAAAAATTTTTAATTCAAAAATACATTTTCCTTATAACATTTTCTAATCAATCTAAATTCAAATAGTTATTATGTAATTTCCTTCATTTTTTTTCAACTTAAATTTAAAAACATGAGAGACAAGATCTTTCATTTATTATTTTTTATTTTATTTAATTTATCATAATAGAATTACTTATAAATGCAAAATATGCTACTAATTAATTTTTTATATTTTGTTATGAGTTAATTTCGTTTTATTTCTTACTGCATTTTTTTTCTTACTTATTTTCTAGGTTTTTAAACCTGCAGACCGGGCCAACCTTTTGGATGATGCTCTTACATTAGCTAGGTAATTATTAGTTATAGAAATGAACAGTTGATTACATAATTTACCAAACATGATACAACTTAAACAATTTATTTAAATAATTTTCTTTTTCTATTTTTCACTCTGAACTTTACAAGTATAATACTGTTTCCGAAAAGTAAGACCAATTTTCAATTTAAAATTTTCGGGGCTTATGGAAGTTACTGGCACTGTCCATGACATTTGTGTAAAATTTGACATCAAAATATTCATTAGTGTTTGAGTTAAGCTTAGCTTTGTGAGACGCTAAAAATAATTCCGACGATTTTTGAAATGTCAAAATTAATTGAGCAAAGAACTTGCATTAAATTTTGCTTGCGGAAACGTATAGAATGGTGCAGAAGGCATTCGGTGAGCATTCCTACATCGGAAAGAAATGTTTAGAAGTGGCATAAACAGTTCACAGAAGGCAGAGAATGTGTTGAAGATGGAGAGGGCTCTGGTCAACTTCAACAGACAATGCTCACGTCCAAAAATGTTAAGATTTGCTGCTTGCAAAACATCGATTTACACCTAGAGACCTTGCTGATGATGTTGAAATTTCAAAATTCCGTTTTGAAAGATGTTTTGTGCCCCAAACGCTTCGAATCTTGATTGACACCAAAAACACTGAATGCGACAGCTCACACTGGTACGCTGCTAAATATCCTGGTATATCCTTGCAGTGCTGCTGTCCTAGATCTGCTCAAACGGCTTTAGCTAGCCTAAGGATTGGCCACACAAAGAGTTTGACTTTCAATGGAGACCAGAAGACATATACCCTTTGTCATTGTTCGGCCATCGCGCCTCCCTCTCATCTCATCGATTGTATTGGTGCCTCTGTGAGCCAACTGTTGAATAAGGGGAGGACCGTTTACTATCTATTGATGCAGCATGATCTACTGGACTTGGTTTAGGATTCTAAATCAAGGGGATAAGCAACAACAACAAAAAAATTTAGCAAGCGAAAGGATGCAAAAAAAAAAAAATAGGGATAATTTTTTATAATATTTAATAAATAACTTGCATAGAAAATGGTATAATTTTTTTTCAAGGCAAATAAAAAAATTTCAATTATTTTATGTAAATGGGAATCTAATTAATTATTTATCACCATATAAAATTTATAATTATTTTTATCAATATTTTCAAATTAACAAAGTTATAATTGCAATTTCAGAGTTGGCATTTTAGATAGCGGACTAGCTTTCAACTTAACTCGTTATTTAGAAAAAGAAGATGACTATGTTCCATGGGAAACTGCTATATTGCATTTTGAAGTCTTAGATGTATTAATGCAAGAAAGTCCTGCATTGTCATTATTTCATGTAAGTTACAAAAGTCCTTATTAAATTAGTGTAAGACTTTTTTTTTATTCTTATTTGTAAAATTAGTTATGTTATTTTAAAATATTTAATTAGGCTTATAACAAGATTTATTTACTATATATACTTTTTATGCATGATTTTTACCAAGATGTTTATTTTAAAATATATTTAATAAAAATCGTCTGATTTAATTTAGAAAAGTAACTGTTTAATTTTTTTAAATATAAAGTTGGGATAAAGACAAAGAAGTTAATAATTTTAAAGATGTAGTAATTTTGTTATATTGATATGATGCTGATATGCTGATATATTAAACGTTTTATGCATATTATTATTTAAAATGGAAAATAAGCAATATATAACTACATTTATTAAAACTATTGTATATCTTGAATGCCTAAAACATTTAAAAATATTTTCCAGTACAGTCATTGTAATTTTATAATGTGTTATTTGTAATTATTAATTTATTTTCTGTTCTCATACTGAAATATTTATTAGATAATTTTATAAAAATTTATAATTTTCTATTTTTTAAGTTTTTTGCACTTATTATTTTAAAAATTCTGAATCATGTTTCTGTTAAATTTAATCTAAAATAATAACTTATCTATAAATAATATAATTATTCATATATTTTATGGTTTATCATACAAAATAAAAATGGATTTATCCTTTGATTTTATTTTAGAAATATGTGAGAAATTTGATGAAGCCTGTTGCCGTTAAACTTGGATGGACTGATGAAGGAGACCATTTAAAAAAGTATATTTTCTTTTAATGCATGGTGTTTGAATTCATTGAGCTTTTAGAAACATTTGACTAAAAATATATTTTACTGCAAAATATGGATAAAAAATTAACTTGTATGTATTGTTAATCAATTCTTACAACTGGAAAATTATAGTGTTTTGTAGTATGACTAAATATAATGTAACATTTCTTGATTTCAGTAAATAGCATATTTAGTGTTTGTGGGCATGTTAAATCCCTTTTAATTCATGAATAGATTGAACCCTTCCTTAACTGTTTCCTCATTAAATTCCATTACTTTATCTATTTTTGATGCTGCAACTTATATTGCATGAAAAATCTAAGTTTTCTTTTTCTTTCAGATTACCAATATATGTAATTTTATTAATATTAATTTACATAAAAATTGCATTTGAATATATGTCAAAAAATTATCCTAAATTTTCCTCAAAATATTATTATTATTTTATGCTACAGTTTAATTTTTTTTTTTTTTTTTTCTGATGCTAAAAGGATTTAAAAAAGTTTTTTTTATAAATTTGATGTAATGTAAAAACAAGGTATGCATTTAATGACTATTATTGAAATGAAAAGAAATTTCATGTTTGCAGTGATTTATAATTATATTTGCTAGAAAGATGAAAATATTAATCATAATTGTATTTTTAATTTGGCCTTATGTAAAAAATTTTAAATCTCATCTTTAACTTCATTCTAGACCTTTTCCATCCACTAGTATACTTTAATATATGATGCGTGT
The DNA here is from genome assembly GCA_021605075.1 of Caerostris darwini. NCBI lineage: Eukaryota > Metazoa > Arthropoda > Arachnida > Araneae > Araneidae > Caerostris > Caerostris darwini. The sequence continues at coordinate 214,512 of BPLQ01005389.1, read as the reverse complement.
TAAAATTTGTCTAATTTGGTAAATAATCTAGCTGTCTTGTTTGGTCTACAAATGTTATGTTTCTTTCTCTGTATTAAGCAGATTGCTTATTTTTCTCTCATATCAAGTTATAATAAATTTTTAGGTGCTTGGAGAATTTATTTTCATGAAATTTCTTTAAAAAAAAGTTCAGTTCCTATTTATCCTGATCTCAAAATTTTGCGATTTTTTAGCATCGTAAAATGGAAATTACAGCAATTACTTTTGTAATTTATGCACAAGTCTTAAATTTAAAAAATTTTTTTCCTTTTAGGAAATTACGATCAGCTCTACTTCGAGTACTGATTAGATTTGGTGATGAAGAAACTATTACTAAAGCAAAATTGACTTTCCAAAACTGGATGCATCATGATGTCAGGTAATTAATTGAAATAGCCTTTTAAAGTAACAATATTTCAAAAATTTCTCGGAACTAATTTTGTTTTACTGAGTTCCAATTTCATTTTAATTTCTAATGTTTGTTTAGTGAATTTTATTTTTATTTCTGTTTTTAAATCCAAAACATTTTATACAGTTTCAGTTGAATTTCTGTACATATTCTATGTAAAAAGTATCTAAAATTTATAATTTAAAACACTAGTGTAAAAGATAGTTGGGTTTTTTTTATTAAATTTATGGCCACGTACTGAGTTACCACATGAAATTTAATGCAGGTCTGCCAATCAATGGATTGATAGCAGCTATTTTTGTAAGCAAACATTTTGAATGCTGAAAAGTTTACAATAGAAAAATTATTTGAATAAAGAATTTGCCTTAACTTCAGGGTTTCAAATGAAATTTTGTGTGCTGAATCTTAAAAAATGTTGCAGAAGGCCTGCAGTGAATTGCACTTGTCAAAAAATACAAGCATATGTATGTTATAAAGCATTTAAAGAAGGTCAAGAAATGATAATTGATTTGTTTCTTTTTTATCAACCTTTAACTGCTATAATCATTGTAAACGAAAAAATCAAGAAGTTCGTGGTCCAAAATCGTGAAATAGGTCTTTAAGAATTGGTTCAAGATGCGAATGTATCTATTAAGTCTGTTTATAGTATTATGACTAATATTTTGGTCATGAAATGCATCACAACACAACTAGTACCAAAAAAGTTCCATTTAAGGGGGGACATTGGAAACTGATCAATAAAGACATGAGAATTTTGAAGCTGAGGTCATGAGTTTTTATCCTCAAAAAATTAGACAAATGTCATCAACCAAGCAACATATTCACTTAATATGGTACCAGATTACTTTTTCTTGTCCACAAAGTTAAAATTACTACTTCGAGAAAGGTGTTTTCTCTTAATTGAGGCTATAAAAGAAAATTTGTTGAAGAAACTGAATACCTTATTGAGCCTACAAAAAAATGCATGGAGGATTGCATCAGTCAATATTATAGTTGTTTTGCACTCGATGGACCTACTTTGAAAGTAACATATTAAATTTTGAATGAATAAATTGATTTTTAACAATTTCGGATACTTTTCACTCAGAATTCAATCAATCAGAGTATCATCACACAGAACAATCGCAATCTCACACAGTGCTTAAAAAAAAACATTTTAATTGTTGTCTACAAAAAAAAATGCTGCATATCCATAAATTTTTAACTGTAATTTCTCATCTATAAGTACTTTATTTTCAAAACATTTATTAGATTTAAATGTTTATATAAGTAGTTATCATTCTAACAAATGCTTACAAGTAATTTTTTTATTTCAATATAACTAATTATACTTAATAATTTATAAATACTTAGAATATGTATTTACTTATATGCACTTAGAACTGTTTGAAAAGTCAGCAATGAATTTAATCTTTTTTTCATTTCATATACTCAATTATATACTGCATTTTTAATTTAAAAATTGTTGTTCTAATAGGGAATTAGTTTTCTAAAATTGATTCAGGCTTAATTAAAAAATATTTTAATATGTTCTTAATCTATTTATTGTTAAAATTTTACCATTTCTGTTATTAATTATTTTATTTTTTGCCTAATTGTCATCTTATTACCATTATCTTTAAAAAAATTATTATTTTGCTCCTTTTAGTGATATCAGTTTGTATTAGTTTGTAATTAATTGCTTAATTTCAAAGGTACAATAACTATATTTGTCTCTAATTCATGATTATTTAATTGTTAGTACATCATTTTATTTCTGTATTCATTACAAATTGCTATTTAATTTATGTATTTTTGCTAAATAAAAACAATTGTTCAGTTATCATCAATATATCACATCAAATTTATTCTTATTTTATCTTATTTTTTTGTCTTCTGTCAACCACCAAAATAAATGAGATTAATCCAACTGCATGTGATTATTAAAATTAATGTCATAAATTTAAATTTTTTGAGAAATTAAATTAAAGTTGTTTAATTTATTAAATACTTAATATCATAAATTTAATGTGACTTTTTTATTGATTGTAGTATATATTGTATTTTTATATCGTTATTTGTATATCTTTTGGTAATGATTACATATGTCTTTCTATTAAAAAATGGATAATTATGTATACAGGGTAGCTCCTAATTTACGAAGTGTAGTCTACAGTAGTGGTGTGAAATTTGGTGGCAGTGAGGAATGGCAGTTTTGCTGGCAGCAATATCAAGAGACACAAGTACCTTCTGAAAAGCGATTGTTATTGACTGCTTTGGGTTATACAGAAGATATGTGGAGACTATCTCAGTAAGGAGTTTATCTATCATTGCAATGTTTTGGTTTTAAAGGGATTTAGTTGGAACAAATGATTTTGCATTTTACGGTAACCTCTGTTTAATCTTGCATTCTGTAGTTCGGGACATTGCGAGGCACTGATTGAGCATGTGCTTCATATTTTTTTTTGTATGGTTCTGGGCATTTATTGACCTTGATCTCCTGATGGGAATACACTGCTGCATTTTTTCTTCAGTGTTTATCATAACTGTCAGTCTTGCTTTCAGTAAAATGTTTCCTTGTTATCTAATTTGTTACATATCATGTTTGAACAATAATGTAACTATGTATACAGTATAGTGTACAGAAAATGCTCTCAACATCTAACAAGTGTTCTTAAAGTCCTAATAAGTATAAGCATGTGACTCATAGCTTACAGTAAAAATTACTGATAATTAATAGTTTAGAGAAAAGAAAAACTGAAACTTCATAATGAATTACTTCAATATTGGTTCTTTAACAATTTATGATATAAAAAAAGATAATTTAAATCTTTATCTAAAGTGCTTTATCTTTGATAATCTCCTTAAAACTATATTTGCTCTGAACAATTCAACACGGACACGATCCTACATGTGCTGGATTAACAAAAGGTTACTATACTTATATTTAATTTAATAAATTGGCTTATAATAATTTTAATGTTGAATATATCCTTGGCAAATTCATATAGAATTATAAAAAAGATATACTGCATATTTTCATATCAGAAGTATGTCACATTGTGATAAAGCATGTGTATTTAAATATTCTCACTGCTAGACAAAAAATAATTTGATTTCTACACAAAAATACTTTGCAGATTATTTTTTTAATTTGGAAAAATCAAGAAATTTTTTTTTATTGTAATAAATGTTTAACTATAACAACATAGCTTTAGCTATAACAACATTATTAAACATATTTGTTATTTTAATGCAAAATAAATGATATTGTTGGTATTATTCAGAATTTTGTTTTATAATTTTTATTATTTGTATAGTTATTCCATTATTTGTTAATATTAAGAGTTATTGTGGTTTATAAACAAATTTATAATGAATCTAATAGATTCTTATTAATATATTATCTGCAAAAGAAAAATGTGTTGTTTTAAAATTTGTTCGTTCTGTTTTTAAAGCAATTTTTGAAGTTGGAGTTATTTCAAAGAATTATTATTGATAAAAATTATCTAATCTGAGCATGAGAAATCTCTTATTTCTAAAAATGAGAATAGCATATTTTTCATAGAAGTCTCGTATTATTTTTCGTATTTTTAGAAATAAGACAAAATTAACTTAAAAAGAGGTAATTATATTAAGATGTCTATTATTTGAATATATTTTATATTGTATTATTGTCAGAGTTATAATCTTTATCCTTTTAATGCTATATTTATATAAAATTAATCGATAAAATTATTAAAGTTATCATATAAAGCTTTGGGAAATATCTGACACAAAATGTAAGCATAAAGAAGTCTCCTATCTTTCAATAAAATGTATTGAAATTTTGATATAAATTGCATGATAAATGGTATTTTTTTTCCTTTTAGGTATTTAAATTATTCTTTAGATCGAGATAAGGTTCGACCTCAAGACACTGCTTCAGTAATTGGGGTAGCAGCTCGTAACACTATTGGACGCTTGTTGACTTGGAGATTTGTGAGAATGAATTGGCCTTACTTTGTGGAAATGTAATAATTTTCTGTGATATTTTTTTAATTACTTCAAAACTTAAAAGCAAACATTTTTGTTTTAAAACCTACAATTATTATTTTTTTTAAATATAGATTTTTCTTTTTATGTGTGCAATATTTTTGGTGCTTATTTTCATTTTTATATACTTAGTACGATTTGAAATGCGCTTCTTTGACTATGCGATTGACTTGCCGTTTTTTCTTTGTTTTGAAACTTTGCATAGAACTTTTATATATTTTATCATCTTTTTTTTATGTTTTTCATCTTTTTATATTGTTTTTATTTATTTTCTTTAAAAAATCAATTTCATGATTTATATTGTTTCAAATATTTTTTAAAGTTAAACTATTCTTTAGTTTTAAAACTTATATCAATAAAACGCTAATTTCTGGTGAAATATTTAATTGTTCTATAAAAGTTATTTTATATTATTGATTTCCTTCAATATAACTTAACTCCATCATTTTCTGAAAGAGTAGTGAAGTAAATGTTTTAAATTTCCTAAGCATGAAATATATATTTATTACAGTTTGTAAATAGTTTGAATAAATTCAGAAATGCTTGCTAAATCATTCAGTGAAAAAAGTCAAAGTTCATGCATATTTATATGCAGTTTTAACAATTTTTAATTCATGGGTATTTAATCATATAGAAGCCAGTTTAATGTTAAAAAAATGTTTTGTTATCTTCCAATTGATAATGAATAGCAACTAGGTATTTATCATTGTTTTTAAGGCAGCCTATAATTAATAATGTTAAGCTCAGCTGGTAGAATCAGTAATGTATTTGTAGGGAAAAAATATAAGTGTATGTCCCCTTCCACCGAAAATGTTAAGTCCCTTCTTCAAAATGAATTATACTCTCTCCCCTCCTCTCTCTCTCTCATATATATTGTTTTAAGATGTATTAGCTCAGTCAAGAATATTGTCAGTTGCTAGACAAGTATGCTATGTAGAAAATGTAATACTTTTTTCATTTCCACTTTTTTTTCTGTATTTAATCTTTTTTGTGAATGGAAATCACTATGTCATCTGATAACATTTGTCTCTGTAGTATCAATAGCTTACTTGAAATTTGATTTATGGAATTGCGGAGAAAAGCTTTGTGTAATTTTTTATTGTGATTTAACACTTTTGTTATCTATTATCTTCCTTATCTAGCTTATCTATTTATCTTCCTCCTATTAATTTCTAATTAAATTGACTGAGAAATGTTCACTTCAAAATGTTGTGGCAAATGAAATTTGCAATTATTATTTATATTAACAAAATTTAATTCATCACTTACTACATATTAAAAAAATTTCTGTCATTCTTGTTTAATTTTTACTTTTATATTAAGTCCTCTTGATTAATGCACTATCTCTCTCTCTCTCTCATATATATATATATATATATATATAAACTTTTATCTTTTATATTAGTCTGTTTTGCTTTATTTATCATATAATTATGCCATTTTATGTTTAAAAAATGTGGGTTTAGTTCCTGTATTGATATTTTTTTTAATTGTAGCTATAAAATAAATATTTAAATGCCATAATGCTCTGCAAGGTTACTTAGAATATTTCAACAATATACGAGGATGGTTTTTTTTTTTAAATAAAAACCTTAATATTTTTTTATATTTTAATATTAAACTGATAAACAGTTAAATTCTTAATAAGTTTTCTCATGTGTGATATGTTCTCCTTTGCAGGTTTGGTCCAGGTTCTTTTTCAATGGACATGATATTGTCTGAATCAATATCTCACTTTAGTTCTAAATTTGATTATGATGAGGTACGTAAAACGTTAAATGTATTATGTTAATATTTGATAGATATTGGTCTTCCAATTATATAAAATAGCATATTTGTGAAATAAAAAAGTGCATGTGTTAAAGGTGAAAAAGAATAATATATTTTTAGTAAAACAATGTTCATTATTAGATTTTTTTGATCTGGTAAACTATATCTGGTCCTCTGCTATGTATAATATGCTTATAAGTATTTATGCTATATTATATGAAATATGGCATAATAAAAATAATAATATAGTTTTTTTTTATGTGTGAGATATTGAGAAAGCAATAGTTTATATAATAACCATCTTTATTATAAAAGGAATAAAGAATAATTAAAATTAGGGTAATTTTTTAATTGAGCTAACCAGCATGTAAAAAAAAGGTAATAAAATAAAAGCCAATTATATTATAATCAATAATTAATAATAAAGGGATCTATTTTACATTAATTGGAAAAAAATAATCAATACCCTTTATTGACAATTGGAATAGTAGGTAAAAATATAGAAATTGATTTATATACATTTAAAATTTCATGCATATGCCTAATTTATTTTTTAAATTATAAATTAATTAAACCACTGATTACTTTGGAAAACTTGCAAGTGGTCAAGTCAAACAGATTTAAAAAAGAGTGGTATCAAAGGGGAGGAAATGACATTTAGGAGGGATTTTAATTTGCGAGCATTAAAATTTTAGATTATGTGATATTAAAAGAAAAACTATATGGAAAATAATTCCACACTATATTTCTTTCTTTCAAAGCTGTTTTATGCCAACTTCATCTGTCATTCCACATTATCCATAGTCAGATGATATATTTGTATTGCTTTTAAAATTAATGTAAGAATTTCTCATGTTTAAGAAAAACAAATTTTATTCAAGAATGTGTTATGTTTGATTAAATTTTGAAAGAATAATTTAACAAAAAAAAAGTGATTTTTTTTTTCTAAATATTAATATTATGATATTTTTAAAAGTGAAAAATTTTGATTGCTTGTTTGATTTAGATGCTGTTTTATCAATGTAATGCCTTTTAAAATTACCACTTATTTTAAAAAATTCATCAAGTGAGTTTTTCTTTTATTTACAGTAAAAGGGCTAATTTTTAAATAAAAAATTTGCCAATTTTTCTTTTAACCAAAATTTTATTTCTATTATGTGTGTAAATGGAAGTTCTTGACTTCATTCTAGTATTAACTTTAGTGTTGTTTTGTATCCCACTTGGTTGACAGCAACATCTAGACCAAGTCCATGAACCCCTGTGTTCTTAAACAATGAAAAACTCCTCCAGCTTCCAAATTCTACCTCTACCAAAATTCTTAAACTGAGAAGTCACGATAAAGGGTAAAAAATGGAGCTCCTTTTTGTCCTTAACTTTGCAGGAACAAAGACATTTGGCACCTAAAAGGAGAAGTCTGACTTTATCCCACTCTGTTATACCCCCCTCCCCGCCCCAGGTATTTGGTATCCATTTTAGTCGCCTTGTCAGCCATGCATGGGTAACAATGGAGCTATTCTATCACAGGCCGACTCGGGGATTAATTTTAGTGAAATGTATAAATTATAATTTTATTCATTTTTACATTCATTAAAATTCCATTTATTCAGGAATGGTTTTATTTTTTTTAATTGTATTTTAAATGAACTTTAAAAATGGGTAAAAGATTGAAGTTATAATGAATTTATTTGATATAAAAGTTGAAGATATAATTCTTATTTACACATTCAAAAAAAAAGGTCATTAAAATGTTTTTTACTTTGGTTTACATTTTTCTGTCACTGATATGCTACAAGCATTGCAGTAGATTTTACATGTATGTGCAGTTCATTTGGTGTATTTTTATTTTCTTTTACAGATCAAGAATTTCTTCAATGGTCGTGATGTTGGTACTGGTGTCCAGTCTTTACAACAAAGCTTGGAGAGAGTAAGGGCCAACATTCGATGGCGAGAAAACACTGAAGATTCAGTGATTCAGTGGTTGCAGCACAATGTGCATTCTAGTTAGATTATAATTAATCTCTGATAATTAACCTCTACTTTTTCTGTAATTCTAGCTTTTGCAGAATTGATGTCTATGTTTTGCACAAAATTAAAAGGGCTTATCATTGCAAAATGTTTTTCATTGAAAATGGTGTGCGTATAATCAATATATGGATTATATTGTTTGAATTTAGAACTGTTTTGTTTTTGCTGTGTTTTTTTTTTTTTTTTTTTTTTTTTTTTTTGCATTAAATTAAGAGGATTTTAAAATTATTTATGTATTGAAATTTATATATATATATATATATATATATTTATTTATTCCACAGAGTTTATTTTTTAATTTAAAATTTATTATAAATAAAAACGAAAAAATTTTGATTGTTTTATAATCATGTAACTATATATATATATTTTAAATCACATTTTAATCTATCTCTTCCATAAATAAGGCAGAAGAAGTTAAAATCTAAAATAATTTAACTATAAAGTTTTATAAAATTATGTGCATAGAAAATATTTGCATATAATTTTATAATATTTTAAAAAAGTGCTGTATATGTATTAGAGAATATGATATGAAATTTAAAATTTTTTCCACTTGCATAAAATAAAATAATTAATATTTTATAATTTTATATGTCACTTACATAAGTCCTCTTAATATAATATTCTATGTATCACTGATTTTGTGAAATTAGCAAACACTCTCTACTTTAAATTATATAAACATTTAAAAAGTAATATCAGGAATTAATCTATTTTAAGGATAAATGTTCTCCAGGTGATTTGAATAACTACCTTTCATCAGTATTATACAAAATTATTCATAAATAAAAAATTCAGGTTAATTATTTTAAATATAATGTAACATTTTTTAATCTCTTTTAGTTATCAAAAATGTGTTTATAAATACATTTTAAAATTATTCATTGTTGTATAGATATATTTCATTCTGTATTTGATCTTTTATGTTAAATTATTGTTTTTTAAAGCATGAAAAGATTCTTTGGGATTTTGTAACTTTTTTTCTTATATCCCACTTTTTAGAATAAACCTGGGTTATAATTACAAATGCAATTACGAGTACAAAGGCGAGGATGTTAGAATTACATATATAAAAGAAATTACTGTATATTTTCAAATTTAAGTCGAGAGTGTGTTTTTTCATCAGAAATATTTACCCAAAGTTCAACACCGGTATATAACCCAAAATGGGCAGGAAAAAATAATACATACAACACTCAAATATGTTGACATGAGGGTGAAAATGTTGCCAAATATAACATTAATAGGTTTTAACTTGAAAGTGTTTTTTTTATAAAAAATACTATTTTTGTTTAATAATCATTTTCTTCAGTTAAATTTTAATTAACTTTTGCTACACAGAATTACTGTCAATTTATGTTCATAGTCTGGCACCAATGATTTGGAAAATTGACAAGTGGTCAAGTCAGATTGATTTAAGAAGAGCAACATCATAGGGAAGAAAATGTCATTTAGGAGTAATTTTAACCGCAATGAAAAAAAAATTAATTTTTAATGCTTAAGATATTATTTAATCATTACATGATGCCAAAAATAAATAAAAAGTATTACTTTATTTGAATAGTTAGAAGTACATAGGTTTATATTATGTATCTTGAATTTTAACTTTTTCAATTTCCAATTGAGTAAATACTTTTCTTTTCTTTCCCAGAAATAAATTTTTGAAAATTGAATCACAAATTAGTTTTCTTATAAGCAAAGCCATATTAAATTCTTAAGATATTGATACCAGTGTTAATTTAATTTTGTTCATTTTGGGCTTATATGTAATTTTCTTCTATAAATTATTACTCTGATATAAAAATCAGTGTAGGATTTTAAATTTCTTATTGCACACTTTGTTTGTTATTGTTTTGATTTTTTTACTAATGTCTAATGTTTGTTAATATAATTCTGTTCATTATAAAATAGTTCAATAATGAACGTTTTTTAAATTGGTGATTAGTGCAATGCAAAAATATTTATATCAAGCAACATAATTATTATTATTTTTTAATTTAGTAGCCTTAGATGAGATGTATATAGTAAAACACTTTTTGCTGTTTTTGCTTGAGCTTTTTATTTCATTATATTGTGTGTTAACTGCATTTTTAAAATAACATTATTTTAGGATATTAGTAAGCTCATTTTTTTTCTGTGATAATCATTTGAAAAAATTTTCATCATACATATATACAAATAAATGTTATTTTGTGCCATTATATTTTCAGTTCATTTATTGCAGCTATTTCTAAAATATAGTACAGCAATTTCTCTTTAATCTGGCATTCTATAATCCACATCAATTGAGTCTTCATTTTCGTATTTTTTTATTATTATTGGTTTTAGCATTTGTTCACCTTGACTGTCAGTTGGTGACACATGCTGCTGGCATTTTTAGTAAATATTAAACGTACATGTTTAATGAGTACATGTATATGAAACATATTAGATATGTACATGTTTAATGAGTACATGTATATGAAACATATTAGATATGTACATGTTTTAATTATTTTAATTTTTATCTAGAATACATTATATTTAATATCCTTCTTATAGCTACATTGACACTTGTTAATCTGGCAAAATCGCACAGTCGTTATTTCGAACATGCCAGATTAAAGAGGAATTACTTTTTTATGAGCTATTTTTTTTACTTAATATGAGCAGATTCTAATTTCTATAATCATTAAGTAAATATTATTTACTTCTAAAACTGAAATATATACATATAAATAATCATTATTTCTTTATGTGTATGTTTCTGAAGAATATTTTTATATTAAACTGAAATAATGTCGATACTCATTATTAAATTATATATATATATAATGATTGTAATGTATTTTTACAGATGTGAAATATTTTTCATATTTTTTGTTCATTAACTTCGTACAAAATTCTTTTTTAAAGGAAAGTTTGGTTCAGTTTTTAAACAATAAAGATGCCTTTAAATTAATGTATTTTTAAACCTGTTTAGTATTTTGATTTTGTTTTCTTTCTCTCTGATATAATCAATTATTCAGGACTTATCAATAGTTAATAAAATTTGTAATATATTTATCAGTTTTGCTTTTTTTTGTTAAGAAAATAAAGAGTGAATTTCTATTTAATGATATTGAGCTTTGTATGTCCTTTTCTATGCTCAACTTGAATTTCTTCTGCATTTTATAGTTTAATTTATTCATTCATTATTGATTTTTTTCATGAAGCATTTGAGAAATCTATGATATAAAGCATTTAATTTTGCCCAAGCTAGTTTAATAACTTTTAGAAAGAAATATAATTGTTTTGCATAATAGAAAAGCTTATTGAAGGAAAAACATTCTATTATAATTACATTGATGCAGAAGGTTTTAAAGCAGCATTTTATATTTTTGTTTTGATTGTTTTACTTTATTGTTTGTTAATTTTATTGAAGTGAGCTATGGTTAGATGAAATTTTGGGGCTTTTTACATGTTATATGTTTCATAAGCATTTTGATTCATTTTTTACAGTTTTGAGTGAAATTCTTTTTCTGTTATAGTCCGACCATCGATTGTGTGGAAAATTGGCATTCTAAAAAATCACTCAGCAGTTATCTCAAATATGCCAGATTAAAAAGGGAGATTAATCTGGCAAACCGCCAAATCGGACAGATTCAAATAGAGCTGTGTCATAGAGACAGAAATGTCATTTAGGAGGAATTTTAGTTGTAATAAAAATTATTTCAACTTTTAATAAAAATTTACAATAATACTACAAAAATTTACAATTAGTTACGCAATATCAAAAGAAAAACCAAATGAAAAAAATTCCACAATTACTTTTTATACTTTTCTCTTTCATATCACCTGTGTGCCGTGTATATCTGACTAGTACTCCTAAAAAGTAATTTATTCTACCACTAAACTGAATGCTTTATCTTTCCACATTATCCACGGTTGAACTTTACATACCTTTTTATATGTAATGCTGCTATATATTAAGTGAAAGCATCATTTTACAAAATGCTTTTAAAGCAACTTATGAGAATACTTTATTAATTTTTGTATTTCTTTGCAGAAATTTAAAAGAAAATTATGTTTGCCAAAGATTTTTGTTAGCTTGCTAATTACTCTCTATTTTTATGTATGTTGTATGAGATGTAGAGTTTCTTTTTAAATACTCTAATATTTATTATTTTCTAAATTTTTTAAATAATAATAATACGATTTTATAATTTTGATTGATATTGAAATATTTTTCTCAATATTTTCAGAAAATAGAAATCTAAATGTTTACAAATATTTCGTAGGGAAAATCTTAAATGTTTGTATATATAATCTCTAATAAATTTTTTAATGTCGTATAATATGTGAATTAAAATAAAAAATTGTTATAAAAGATATTTTCATTCTCATATTTGCATTGTTATTGTATATTGTTAATGTTTATTAAACTTATATTATTGCTTTACTTTCATATTTTATAATGCGATCTATTCACTGAATTATTTTATGATGCTTATATTTCAAGCTATTATTATCTTATTATTTCATTTGTTATGTGTCATATATGATATTAATTATATGTTAATTTTTATAACTTTTAAATTTAATAACTGTTATAGATTATTTATACAAATCTAATTATTATATATAATGTACCAGGATATATTATGTTAAAACAACTGTGTATTACACTTATGAAAAATCAATATATATATATTTAATGCTTTGCATTTAACTTGTGACCTTAATATCGAGAATCTAGTCAAACATTTTTTTATGATACTGTTTGAATGTAAGCTTTTATTTAGAAATGTTATTGCTCTATAGTTTTTCTAATGTTTTCTTTTTTCTTTGTAGTTTTAATAATAATTTGCCGCTTTTTTTTAAATTCATATTTACCAAAGAATATAGTTATAATTTTATGCAGCTATTATCTCGATGTGAATTAGATATTTAGGATAAATGCTATTTTGAAATTTAGTTTACATGATTTTATGTAATTAATGTACATGCATATTTTTAAAGTGTTTGTTCTCTAGCAGTTAATCATTTTGTATTGCTTATGTAGGCCTTTTGTATGTATTGTATGCCTTTTTATTAGTAATATGAACTTCTGTTGTATTGTTCAGATAATTCAATGGAATATCTGAAGTCTAAAAACTTTAGAAAAATTATATTATATATCTTACCTTTATATATATATATGGTAATAAAAATTAAAGGAACAACTACAAAAGCTCATCTAACTCAAATAAATAAGCAGCTAAAGGAAACTTGCATAAGATCTTTATTTTGTAAAGGAAACGTTACTATTACAACGTTTTAGAGACACAATGGAAAAATCAATAAGATATGTGGTCACCTCTGACAAAAATTTAAGCTTTACAGCAATTTTTCATTCTGTGGAAGTGCTTGAGGTAACAAAATGTATTCAAGAGGAATAGCACTTTGAAGCTCTTGGAGAGTGTTAAGTGCGAATTGCCAAGATTCAAGTCGGCGACCTAGTGCATCCCACACATGTTCTGTTGGATTTAAATCCGGAGAATGTGGGGGCCACTCCATTCGTATTCCTTCGTCCTATCCAGCCCAGAACGATGAGGACCCGCATTGTCATCCATTAAGAGAAAGTTATTATCGAATGCACCCCAAAACAACTTGATATGAGGATCAAGAACTTCATCTCAGTATATTTCAGTATTCACAGTTGCACTGGTAAAAATGTGTAGGTTAGTAGGGCAATTCAAAATGATACCCATCTATACAACGATTTCACGACCGTTGTATCGATGCGCTTCATAGATGTTTGCAGGCTTATTGCTTGTGTTCTTCTTCCTCAATATTGTAACACGTATGGAATGATTCTCCAATTAAAATCGGAATTCATGGGCAAAGAGAACTCTGCTCAAATTTGTGGTACTCTAATTACGATGATCTCTGCATCATTGTAACGAAGCGCATAGTAAATCTGGATAATCAAATTCCTGTTACTATAGCGATTAAAAGCGATTATTATTATTATATATATATATTTCTTTCTTTATTTATTTCCAATGGCAGATTATGAACAGTTACAGCAATAAAAAGAAACACGAAAAAAAAAAAAAACAGATAATACAACAAAACATGCTGAAACAGAGTTCATTAATCAAACAATAATGCCAAGTTGTCGATCTTTTAGCCACTAAAGAGTTAAAGTGTTACCAGGTGCACCACGGGGAGGTAGAACTTCTGCGCACCCTTATTATATATTTATTATAGCGATTATCCTTTGAAATCTTAACTGACGTCAGCTGTCTGTTTCTTTTAGCAATCGTTGCCAAATAACGGTCCTGAAAGTTTATTGTGTTAGTTAAGGTTAAGTTAATTACCTTGACCTGGTGGTCAGTGCACATTACCAGCGTCTTTAAACCGTTTAAAGATTCTTACATGATGCGTTTTGACTATTTTTAAGTCTTTATGGATCCTTTTCAGTGTTTTCTCTGTTTCCATTCGTCCTGTCGCATGCATTTCTCACAATCCGTCAAATATATTCTGGACGACATATTCCACCTATTACAAGATAAAATCTTATCCAACTACTCGTGCAATACTTGCAATTTGACTTCCAATATCACACGTGCCAAAAGAACCTGCTCAAAAATTTGCCTATTTTTCCGTAGCGAAGTGGAATCACATTGGATTACGTGATAACGTTGACATTGAGTTACCAACCAATCACCTTTCATTGCAGTTCACTTAACAGAAGTAACATAAAGCACATTTTTTATGTGTGACTGATCCTCAGTGTCCTGTAGTGTGGGACGGACATCCCATGAATAATCTACTCATGGGTGGAGGAAAGCGGGCAGCTTCTGTTGTGATGGATCACCCGTAGATAGAAGGCTGACTTTGGCTCCGTGTCGCTGAAGAAGGACGGCAGTGCCTTCCGCGAGGACTTTTAGGAAGAAATACCACGAATTTACTTATCGTATGGAAGAAACGGTAAACTCCCACTAGATAGTCCGACTCTCGAGGCAAGATACTGAATATTACAAACGCCATTGAGTTTTTTTGAAACAGTGTCTACAACAATGCTCATTAGGGGATTGAATCTCAGCCCTAATGCTCACCAGCGGCGCATATTGCCATTAGTCGGGCTCAACTTTGTATGGTTGTTCTTTTAATTTTTCTAGCCTGTATATAAATAAAAAGGTAAGAAATAAATTATCGGAAAAAAATAAGATCTCTTAATAAATTTGATTTGTAAGAAGGTAGTTAAATAATTTCGAAACTATTGTAATATATCTTTGGAAAAAATGAAATTATGCTATTTTATATATATTGGGTAGGAACATGTTTTAACTTTTACATTAATTTAATGTTTTAGAAACATTGAATTGAAAATTTTCATTTCAAGTTGCTTAAAAATAACGTTCTAAAATTGGCACTTTGTTGAGATACAGGTTAATTCGATATCCGTAAAAAAGTGAGATGAAATTTTTAATACTCTATCTAGTTTTTGGACAATACTAATTAAGATTCTCTTTAATAATATAGTTGCGAAAGGACTATATTTTTATGTTGGTTGCATTTATAATGTTTTTAGAATATGTGCTGTTTATATCTTTTATTATTAATTTGTTATGCATTTATTTAATACAATGCGATTTATAAATGTATAAAAGGTTGTATTTATTACTATGTTTTTGAATTGTGCTGTGTAACATCATGTAAGCTTCTTTTTTTTTTTCATTGCAATAAAAATGTTTAAAATATTTTTCTTTGTTTTTTTTATATTGTTATTTATAAATTCTGTTGTTGTTACTACCTATTTCTTTATTGGAACTCATTCAATACAAATTCGGCCACTTACCGTAGAAACAAAAAGAACATATAATAAGATTAAAATTTGAAAGAGAAAAGACCGGACGTTCTTAACAAAAACGACCCAAAGGCCTTAAAAACAGTTACAAATGAGTTAAATGTTTTAAGGATAAAAATTCAAAAAGCTAGAAGCACCCTAATAAAGGTCCGTGTGATCAGGACACGTTTTCTCAGGCCCTCCAGTAAAGAGTACACACATCACCATTCTATTGTAAGGTAGATTCCAGTCTCGATCAAGCAAGTAGATGGGCCTTATTCGTTTTCTCTGTCCTACCAAAAAGACATATATTAGAGTTCACAATTCCTATTTTGGTTCAGATGTTCGCCCAGGCAGTCGTATCTAGTTCTTAATCTAAATTTGGCAACAGCCTCTTTGCGAGTTTTTTCAGTCATCCTAGATTCCTTTGGTGTTAGATAATAATTCACTAACATTTTTTTTTTCTTTCTAATGCAGCTGGCAAACACAGACATGGACGTCTTGGATGCCTTAAGGCAAGTGCTGTACAGACGTATTCACTTTGCATTACCCTGGGGGCACGTGTAACTTGAAGATAAGCTACGGACGCGGAGTAACAGTGCCCCCGCAACGCTCTACGATCCTATTAGACCGGGACCTACTTTTTAAAGTGGATTCCGAACCACTACAAACAACTATGGCACCGCCGGCACTCGAACCTGAAACCTGTGGTACCGAGCGCCAGAGCGCTAGCCACTCGGCCATTCAGGCCCTTAATAATTCACTAACATACGACGACTTAATTTTGTTCCGCATAGTTCTCCTAAAAGAGTCAGGGGCCTGAATGACCGAGTGGCTAGCTCTCAGTACCACAGGTTTCGGGTTCGTGTCCCGGTGGTGCCATGGATGTGCCATGTTCGGAATTCATGTTAAACTGTAGGTCCCTGTCTGTTTAGCCTAAAGTGTGTATAAGATGACCGTAGAGCGACAAACCAAACCTAAAAGAGTCAAGAGGTATAGGCCGCTGTCCAAGAACTTCTATTCCGTTTTTTGGCCAGAAGATCTGTCATTTCGTTTCTATCCATTCCAACATGTGATGGGATCCACTGAAAAATGGCGCAATTTTCATTAAGGAACTTGTTATCATGTTTTATTTTGGGGCGTTTCTCTGATATTTGCCTCTAGGATTAGAGAACATCAACATCTCTCTCTCTCTCTACATAAATCTTTTCAATATTTTGAAATTTTACCATCAGACAGGCTACCAGCATTCCATTGTAGTATATTCAATTTAAAGTTCAGATGACACACAGTCATTTGTCCGGGTCAAGTAGCCATAACCTCTAGCCGTTACTCATTTAGCACCAGCCAGGAGGCACGTGTGACTTAGGATATCACGAAGCGAGCAATATTACTTCCCAATTAATCTATTACTATGTACAGGGTCAAAATCTTTAATTATAAATGATAGTATTTGTAATTTTATTTATCAGACCCGGAGAGATTGATTCTGCAAGTCCAAGGTGAACAGTTGAAATATCAGCTGTGAGACTAAACACATGAGGAACCATAATTTGAATTCTTTTAAAATGAGTAAACAAGAAATATAATTTATTTTTTTTTAAGTCAATTCCTACTTTTTTTTTCACTATATTGCAAAAAGACCTTTATAAATAATTTTCATTCATTTTTTAAAGTTTATTTGGCGCCATCTATTGGTAGATATATGCAACTTGAATCTAAAATAAGCTAAAATTAATTAATTCAATTTAGTTACTGAATTAATATTTGAAAAAACTGTATTAACATCCAGTGTCATCCCCTACAAGTTCAAAAAAAAAATGTATTTGAACTTGAGTGGATGAATACAAAGTATTTTATGAACGACTGAAAATCTGAACAAGATATATATAGGGAGAGTGTGAGCTAATAGAAGGAATTGAATAAAATGAAAAGACGAGGCAACGAAATAGTTGAGGGAACTACGAAGGAATTACAAAGGTTTTCAGCCCTACCCGAGCTCAGTGTTAAATTACGCCGCTTGTGAGCATGGCTGAGATTGTCTGTTAGAGGTTTCGTTGTAAGCACTGTTTCGAAAAACGAAGAGACTCAGTGGCGTTTGTGATATTCAGCATCTTGTCTCGTTACTCAGACTACCTTGTGGGAGTTTTTCGGGTTTTCTCCCATACCATCTGCCAATGCGGAGTAATTTAAAGTAAGTCTTTATTTAAGGCACAACCTTCCTTCTTCAGCGTCGTGGAGCAAAGTCAGACTACCTACGGGTGTTCCATGATAACAGAAACTGACCCCTTTTCCTCCTTTCATGCGACACGGGCTCATGGTCTTGATCTAGATGCTGCTGTCGGTCAAGTGGGATAAGAAACAACAACAAAGGAATTTAAGTAGATTTCGACGGAAACAGAAGTCCTGTTGTTGATAAGCCTCTGAAAGAAATAAGAACCTCAACTGGTACATAGGTGGTTTGAGTTTAAATAATACACAGTCCAGTCACATTAATGTGACCACCTGTCAAAAGCCAGAATAACCACCTTTGGCAGAGCGGACCGATTGCAATTCGTTCAAGGTAATTAACGATTGAAATGCTTTCCGATGCCCTAGGACATTCTTTATATACACTCCACTGCAATGCGCTGCCACCTGCCTTTTGTGATTGGTTATTTCACGTTGACGTCGGAAGTAGCTGGTGGTCACATTAATGCGACTGCACTGTGTAAAATTTCATAAACTACTTCAATTGTGTAAATAAAGGACACTATGATAGATTAAAAAAAACTAGTAGTACTTAATCGAGGCAATTCATAGAACAATGTTACATTCTATGTTCATGACATATTACAAAAGTTTAGTTTTGTAAATAGTTGGAGAGAAAATTTACAACAGAAACTTTTTTTATTTTATTATCAATGTATTAAAATGCATATAAAATAGTATACTATAAATATATATATATATATAGTATACTATTTTATATGCATTTTAATACATTGATATGAACTCTGCATTCTAGAAAATTACGTATAGCGAATATATTCTCCATGTTCCAATAGATGCGCATACTCATTTTCATGGACATCGTTCGAACGGTATTTAAGATGAAATGATGCAGCACCCTCTGGTGGCAAGTAACCATAAAGTGATATATTTTTCCGCGAACCTATTTTCCATCGAATACAGATTATTACTAATTTTTATAGCGATGGGTTCAAAGGTATAGAAGTTGATAGACTGCAGCCCCATCTGGTGGCGACTTGCCACAAAGGGGACAGCACAAAGACATTCTCCATGTTTTGTCAAACACATACAAAAAATTTAATCAAATCCGTTTAGGAGAAGTTCAGTGACAAACACTTGTAGATAGGAATTATATATATATATATATATCGATTGCAGTGCCACCTATCTAATCCAGTTGTGAATCTAAACCAGGAATGGGCAAACTTTTCGGTCGCGGGCCAAAAATTGAAAAAAAAAAATAATAAATAAAAAATTTGGCGGACCAAGATGAATTTTTCTAAAATTTTAAAAACAATATACAAGTATTAAAATTTAAATATGTTAATGAGATGAATGAAATTGCGGTTTCATTTTTAAAAGTTCCTTATATTGAGATTCGAAGTGAGATGTACTGATTCTAGGGAACGAGGCTAAATGCCCATCTGTCAGTTTACTTTTGAAATAATTCTTTCTAAGGTTCATAGTTGAAAACACTTGTTCATTAGAACTCTCGCCAAAAGAAAAAGCCGCTATCTGGAGCATTAAACGCGCAGTCTGCCGCATGTGAGGTCTAACTCGCCTATATTGGATTCCCATATGTCTGCTCCAAGAGAAAGAGATAACACTTATTGGCGTCAATCTACAGCTATAACTAACAAAGAACTTCCACTTTTAACACTTTACCGATTGAAAGCAATCTGTGCTTGCTATTTCCGTCGATTTATGTTTTGTAGAATAAAAATAGAGAAATTAAGAAGATCATCAGCCCTTTGAAAAAAAGGAAGAAAAAAAAATATATTTAAAGTAGTAAAGGAGATGGATATATAATATATAAATATATATTTCTTTTAATTTGCCTCAGACCGGCAAATTAAAAGTCTATCCGAGCGGCCGAATAGAACCTTCCAGCGGGCCGTAGTTTGCCCATCTCTGATCTAAACCATCCAGGCACCAACTTAAACATACACAAAAAATTTCCTCAAAATCTGTGAAGCCGTATAGGTGGAGTTCAGTGACAAACACATGTATAGAAGAATTATTTATACATAAAGATAGTATATTTTTAGAGAGAGTGAAAGGGTTGTCAATTATTCTATTGCGTAATAATTATCAACTCCTTTTCACCCGCCCTGCCTGTAATACTTTTCTGCCTTGTAAATGAGAAAATGACGTACTTAGGGCAGGGCATTAACCTATTGCTCCAATTTCCACTCTTCTCTTTGTCGTTTATCACTGTTTTTTTTGCGATAAACACTTTAGTAAATGAAATGTTTCAAGCATACAAAATGTCAATCCATACTAAAGCATCATTACATAAGTAAATAGGAAATGGCTGTAGGTAGTCCTGTTATCTGTTTAAATTCACTCTCGCGTAACGTGCTCTAGAAATATCGATATTTAAAATTGAAAACCAGGTTAAGTTTTTGACGTTTACACACACACACACACACTGATAATATGCTAGCCGAATGAATGAGTCGTAATGGTTTTGAATGTTTTTTTTTTTTATTATTTCCAATGGCAGATTATGAACAATTACAGCAAAAAAAATGAACAACGAAAAAAAAAAAAAAAAAAAAAGAACAGAGAACACAACAAAACATGCTGAATCAGAGTTCATTAATCTAACGTATCTCTAGCCTCCCAATATCGCTCGGCGAGAAAAGTCTTGCTCAGAGCAGGATAGTGAAGTAGATGCGTGGAGTCCATAGCCTCTCCAGAGCTGCATGTCGGGGAAGGAACAATTTTGAGTCTACAAAGATGGTTTCGCAGGCAGTCGGTTGTCAAATTAGCCTCCATAATAGTAAAGAAATCGATATCCTTCTCACACAGAGTCAGCAAAAGCTCTACGCGCTTGGATTGAGACAGTCCACCGGCATTCCACTGTAGCACTCGAAGTGAGGGGAGAAAGACATAATGCCAAGTTGTAGATCTTTTAGCCACTAAAAAGTGTTACCAGGTGCACCACGGGGAGGTAGATCTACTGCGCACCCTGGTTTTGAATGTAATGATTACGTCACTAAAGAAATTCACACTGTAGAACACCAGCCTACCGGATGACTGGTGAAGCAAATACTACTGTGTCCAAAAAGTTCAACCAATTTTTAATTTAAAATTCCCAGGGCTTATGGAATTTTAATTTTTTTTTGTAGGTTGCTGGCACTATCTTTGACATCTGTGTGAAATTTGACGTCAAAATATTCATTAGTGCTCGAGTTACGCCTGGCTTTATGAGACGCTAAAACTGATTCCGGCGAATTTTGAAATGTCTGAATTGATTGAGCAAAGGACTTGCATTCAATTTTGTTTGTGGAAACGTATAGAATGTTGCAAAAGGCATTCGGTGAGCATTCCTATATCGGAAAGAAATGCTTACAAGTGATATAAACAGTTCAAAGAAGGCAGAGAACGCGTTGAAGACGAAGAGCCCTCTGGTCGACCATCAACCTCAACCGACGAAGCTCACGTCCAAAAAATTAAAGATTTGGTGCTTGCAAACTGTCGGTTTACAATTAGAGACCTTGATGATGATGATGTTGTAATTTCAAAGGGATCGGTCAATTCCATTTTGGGCCTCAAACTCTATAGTGTAATATAGTGTAATCTCGATTGGTACAGAAAACACTGAATGCGCCAGCTCACACTGCATTGATTCTTCGTGACTTTTTCTCCAAAAACTAAACCCATATCGTTCCACAACCACCGTATTCCCACCCTGCGACTTCTGGCTATTCCCTAAACTCAAAAGACCACTCCGGGGTCACCGTTTTGAGTCGATTGAAGAGATTCAACGTAAATCGTTGCGCGCTTTGAAGGTCATCCCTGCCGATGACTTTTCAGCATGAATTGAGGATTGGAAAAAAAAGTTGGCATAAGGGCATTGTGTCCGGAAGGGATTACTGTGAAGGCGATGAAATAAATTTGGAAGAATAAATAAAGATATATAATATTTGTTCTTACTTTTTGGGCGTAATAGCATTCTTAAAACTAGACATAGGAAAAATGAATTAACATTAAAATTAGTCATGTTCGGTCATAGCACATTTGTTTCTAATCATTAAAACAAATTATGTTCAGCAATTTTTAAGTAAAATTTTAAATCAGCATTTATTATTATTATTTTTTAATTGTTATATATATAATCTTCAATGAGAAAATGCTTTGTAAGAATTTTAGAAACAATGAATTTTTATTATCAAGGAAACCACTAAACATCTTTATATAATAATCTAGTTTCATAAAAACAGAAAAGCAATTTTATTTTAATTTAAAAAAATTTCATTTTAAAAACAATTACAAACTAAAACAACTAGATAAATAATTTAATCTTATAGATTATATTTGCAAGAATATTTTAATATATTGTTTTGAATTAAACATAAGCTTCGAAATGAAAATATAAAAGCAGAACTAGTTATATTACTTCTAATAATTAAATGCATACAATCTATGTAATTTTAAGAACAGAATTGTGAAACACATTGAATTAAACATTTATTACAAATGTACAAGTAAAAATATTTTTTAAAAAATAATGTAATTCTTAATATTCTATGAATATCTGACGATTTATTGAAAAATATGGAGCTGCCAGATTGTCATACAAAGCTGAATAGCAAATAACAAGTGGAGTACAAGCAAATATGAGACGGATTTTGTACATTTTTTATTACAAACATATAATTAAAAAAGATAAATTTCATCCGACAAGCGAATAAAATCTACATTTATTAGATCTTAAAAATTCTTCCTATAGAGGACTGGATATTTGCACTTCTATATCTTCACCCAGCTCCCCGCATTCGAGAGATAATAGAGAGTTTTTGCATAACATTTTTGAATTTCTTCTATTAGCTCACACTCTCCCTATATATATATCTTGTTAAAATTTTCAATCGTCCATAAAATACTTTTTATTCATCCACTCAAGTCAAAATGCATTTTTTTTTAACTTGTAGTGGATGACATTTGATGTTAATACAGTTTTTTCAAATATTAATTCATTCAAATTAATTCATTAATTCATTCATTAATTCATTAATTTAAAATTTAATGAATTAATTTTAGCTTTTTTAAAATTTAAGTTGCATATATCTACTAATACATGGAGAGCCAGATAAACTTAAGAAAATGAATGAAAATTATTTATAAAGAACTTCCTGCAATATAGTGGGGAAAAAAGTAGAAATTGACTTTAAAATTTTTTATTTTTATATTACTTTTTTTATCGTCCGATCTTTTTCTTCCTAGCACTCATGCACATAGGAAACATTGTACTATTGTGCATGCATATCTGCACTATTTGTATGAGCATGCGCGCTAGGAAGAAAAGAAATATCGGACGATAAAAAAAACTTTATGCAAAAACTCTCTAGTATTGCAGCTGTTTTGAAATTATTGGAAATGAAAGCGGACGCTATGCAAAATTTCATTTTAAGCTTCCGATAAATTGCCGAGTTCAGATGAGCGCATGCGCAGTGGCATCAGACGCCTAATATCGGAGAAGTGGAAGCAGGTGGCTTCCGTAATGCAAAAACACTCTATTAACGAAAATCGAAAAATACATAGGTAGGGTCTGGCATTCGAATAAAGTTTTTTTCTTTGAGGTGCTTAATTATCACCATACTCATATTGGGAAAGTGGATTGAAAACAGTGCGGCCGATGAACGTGTGAAATGTGCTCTACTTTCTCTGGAATCTTCAACCCTTCCCTTTAGGTATCACCTCAAGTCATTCGTTTGTGAGCCGCCTTTAAACAACCAATGAATGAATTTTTTCTTCTAATGCAGCTGGCAAATAGACCGTGATCTTCGCCATTATGGCTGCACCGATGTTACTCACTTTGCATTACCCAGGGGACGCGTGTAATTTGATGGTAAGCTACGGACGCGGAGTAACAATGCCCCCGCAGCGTTCTACGAACCTGTTAGGACCGGGACCTACGGCTTAAAGTGGATTCCCAACCACTACAAACACACCCATGGCAATGGCCGGGATTTGAACCCGATACCTGTGGTACCGAACGCCAGAGCGCTAGCCATTCGGCCATCAGGCCCACACGAATGATACTAAATATAAACGATATTATTGCACGTTTAAGATTATCAAAATTTACCACTTTTTTTTAAAAATATAAGTTCTTTATAAAATGCTAAAATTCTCAAACTCCAGGTCGATGCGATATCTGGACTAATCGTCAGGGAAATCGGTTCTTTTGAAGATTAGAGATCGATCTTTTTTTATTCTGAGTTGAAAGTTGATATTTGGTCTTGGATCCTTGAGGTTCTTCGAAGTATATTATCTCGGTGATTGTATTTTACTAGATACTTACTCGTTGAACTATTTTCATTGTATATGATGTGATGAGTATTTTTGCTGGTGTTGCAAGCATGATGCAGATGGAAGTGACCGACGGTTGTTATTCGCCGGAGGGAGTACCATTGCTGGGAGCTGAAGCGAATGTGTCGACAAATGTGCCAAAGAAAGCTTCCCCAGAGGATACGTGTCGGCAGTTAGTTACTGCAAAGAAGGAAATGAAGATTCTGGACGATATTATTGCCACAACCAAGAACTCTGACCTTCAAAGAGATTATGATCAGATGAACGCCAATCTGATGCAAAAGCGCCAACTGTTGGCGGAATGGGTGAGTCGAGTTACTTGTCCTCTTGCCAATTGTAATATTCATCATAGTAATGTTAAAAAATCTAAAAGACCTGTTAACGAACTAACCAATCAAAATGATAAAACTAATGCAGCCCAAGAGTTTAAAACTCCTAATAAAAAACGTATTGCAAAAGCAAACTTCATCCCTAGCACTCAAAATTCTGTTAAGACTACTAACAAATTTGGTACCTTGAGCACTGATGATAATGTTGAAGTAGAGGAACCCGTCCAAATTGTGAGGAAAATGCCTCCTATTATGGTTAAGCCGAAATCAAACTTAAACGAAATGCTTAAACGTTTCGATCAAGAATTTGATGGTAATGTGAATGTTAAATTAGCAGGGAGATGGTGAAAATGTTCCCTAACAATGAAGATCAACATAGGGAAATTACTCGTTATCTTAATCAGCATGAAATTGAGTATTTCGTAATAACGCCAAAATTTCTTCGACCCCTCAAAGCGGTTATTAAAGGCCTTCCAAAGAACACCCCCACTGAGGAAATTAAGGAAGCGCTTGCTGAAAAAGACTTCATCGTAGAAAAAGTAGTACAATTAACCAGGGCTAAGGATAAACAACCCCTACCAATTTTTCAGGTTACTTTCGCTCGGTCAAATAAAAATAATGAAATCTTTCAGCTCACCAAGTTACTCTATCTATCCATTGTTGTTGAAAAGTATAACAAACGTCCTCTCACCCTACAATGTTACAAATGTAACTTTTTCATCACAGTTCGAGTAATTGTGGTTTTAAAGCTAGATGCCTTAAATGTGGAGAGGAACATTCTCATAAGGACTGTCAACTTCAAGAAAAACTTGAAATACCCAAATGCATCAACTGTGGTGAGTCAGGACACATTGCTGCCTGGCGGGGATGTGCGAAATTTCCCAAGATTAAGACTAATTCCACCAAATACGCTACCATTCCAAAATTCACCCCTGCACGACAGGTCACACCTAATTTCTCCTATGCCGCGGCTGCTAAGAATATTACTCCACAACCAATCAATACTAACTCTAATTTTACTGATGTCACCCAAAATCAACTGGGACCACTATTGAGCTTACAAAACCACGCCCAATTTATTCAAAAATCTCTTCTCATAATGAAGGAATTCATTTCTTTATTCACCAGTTTAAATGACATGGATGGACTTCTCCATCAAATAAATAACGCCAACAATAAAGCCGACAAGCTCCAGGTATTCATTAATGGCCTGGCATCTCAAACCCCCACCAATGCTCCGTAATGACCCAGTTGATTTCTGGACTCCGCATTTGCCATTGGAATTCTTGTGGTTTATGGACTAAAATGTTTGACTTCACTGCTTTTGTTAATAACTATAATCCAGACTTAGTACTGCTTCAGGAAACACACCTTAAGCACACACAGACACCATACTTAATGGGGTACACTTTTTACCGCAATGATGGTCCACAAGATCCTGTTTCTGGCGGCACTGGTGTTTTCATTAAAAATTCTTTGCCTCACTCGTTATTTCCTACTCCTCAACTCATCGGGATCAAATCCACAATAGTCTCTCTCAATTTTCCTCATCTTCCCCCTCTCACAATAGCTTCTGTTTATGTTCCCAATGGCATTGCTACTACTAACCTTAATACTGATCTTAACACTCTTTTCTCACTTAACAATAGCGTCATTCTGGCTGGCGACTTTAACGCGCATCATACTGCATGGGGATGTCACAATAAAAATAGTACAGGCAATGCTCTTTATAACTATGCTTCTAACTTTAATGTTGAAATCATTGCACCTAACACCCCTACTAGAATTGGAACTAACACCACATCTATCATTGATTTTGTAGTAACTAACAATTTTCACTTCACTCATTCTATTTCCTCACTCGATGAGCTCTCCTCTGACCATAACCCAGTTATTATTGATTATAAGTTTAATTATCTAAATTTTAACATTAGTTCTAGTGTCACCACTTGCTGGTCTAAATTCTCGGATATTCTTGATGCTAATTTCATCTACTCTCCCATCCCATTAACTAATCCCTCTGATATTGAACATGCTATCTCTGAATTAACTGATAAAATCCTTTCTGCCCATAATGCTGCTTCTAAACCTATTACTACTAATAACCGTACCTATTTACCCCCTCCAATTAAATTACTCATCACTAACCGTAATAACGCTCGTAAATACTGGCAAATTTATCGCGATCCTCATAGTAAAAATCTATATAATCATCATCAAAATATCTTACGTAGAGCAATTGCCACATATAAAAATGACTGTTGGGATCGCAAACTGCAAACCGTCAATGTTGAAGATGGATCCATGTGGAATTTCTGTAAAAATTTTAGGAAAAAAAGGACTAAAATAACTTCTCTCCAAACTTCGCAATCCACTGTTACAACAGCCACTGATAAAGCTGAAGTTTTAGCTACAACTTTACAGGATCAATTTAAAGAAAATGAAACTAACAACACTAACATTGTAACTGAAGTAGAAAACACCATTACTTCCTTTCTCGCCCAACCTCATAATAACGATGATTTTCCCAGCACTAAAGCTTCCTTCATAATAAACTGCATCACTAATCTTAAAATCGGTAAAACCCCTGGCTTAGATCGTATTACTAACAAAATGCTTAAAAATATTCCTTTTAAAATTGTTCTACAAATTTGCAAAATAACCGATGCTATCCTTTCTACTAATCACTTTCCTAAGAATTGGAAGACTGCTCGCATTCTTCCAATCCTTAAACCCGGCAAAGACCCAACCTCTCCTAACAGCTACAGACCCATCTCTCTACTCTCCTGCCTAAGTAAACTAATTGAACGCGTAATTGTTAACATCCTAAATGAAGAATCTGATAAACTTAACATTTTAATTTCGCAGCAATTCGGGTTTACCAAAAACTTGTCAACTACGCATCAACTTTATAATCTCACAGAAAATATTTCAGAAGGGTTTTCATGGAAACTCGACACTGCAGTAGTTTTCCTGGATGTCGCTAAGGCGTTCGATCGTGTTTGGATCA
Organism: Caerostris darwini; assembly: GCA_021605075.1. Taxonomy (NCBI): domain Eukaryota; kingdom Metazoa; phylum Arthropoda; class Arachnida; order Araneae; family Araneidae; genus Caerostris; species Caerostris darwini. Next base: position 186,586 of record BPLQ01005389.1, on the reverse strand, counting down.
ATGGTTTAATATATAAAATGATAAAATATCAATATCCTACCTACTTAATCCGTACCATACACAATTATCTTACAAACAGAAATTTTGTTGTTTCTGTAGATAACACTGATTCTAAAAACTGCCATATCCTTGCCGGTGTTCCTCAGGGCTCGATCTTGGGACCATTTTTGTTTAACATATACACCAACGACATCCCACAAGATCACAAAATTAAATTAACACTCTACGCGGACGATACTGCTATTATCACACAGGGGCGAAACATAAACATAATCAGGAAAAACTTACAAAACTACATACACACGCTTGAAAATTGGCTCATTAACTGGAAAATAAAACTTAATGTCGCGAAAACTGAAGCAGTGCTATTCACCAGGAAAAATAAACTAATTCCCCTAACATAACTATTTATAATGCTAATATTTCCTGGTCCAAAGAAACTAAATACCTTGGCGTAGTACTTGACAGCAAACTAACATATAAATCGCATATTAATTATCTACGCACTAAATTCAATAATCAATTAAGAAAACTCTTCCCCGTAATTTGTAGAAATTCCTCACTAACAATTGAACTAAAAAAATTAATCTACATTTCTTATCTTAGACCTGTCATTGCATATGCTAGTCCAGTTTGGGGTTCTACAGCCAATAGCAACTTTCTCGTGCTCGAAAGACTCGAAAATAAAATTATTCGTATGATCTGTGATGCACCCTGGTATTTCAGAAATAATGATATTCGGCACTCTCTTGATATTCCTAGTTTCCGCTCATTCGTCGAGAAACTTGCAAAAACTTTTATGACTCCGTTTCCCGATCCAATAACCCTGTTCTAAATGATTTAAAAATATACGACTATGACGTCACTCTACCCAGAAATCGCAAAAGACCTCGCTATACTCTTAACATTAACAAATAATTTCCTCATTTCTGGAGATTTTTCGATTTTGGTTTCGCTGTAGCCTCGTTAATGTTTTTCTTTTTATTGCATTTTGTTATTGGATTTATCATCAGTGCTTATTCCTTTAATTATCTTTTAATATTTTTGCTTAGGGATGACTTTTTTTTTTTTTTTTTTTTTTTATTTTTTTTACTCTTTTTTTAACTTTGACTTTCTGTCTTAATTGTAATGTTTTTTTTTTTTTTTTTCTCTGACGTTAGAAATTATTCCTTCTCTGATTTATTTAATTTTTCTTACAATTGGCAAAGGGCTCGACCACCAGTCACTGTTCACCATTCGCCAGTCTGCGCGACCAAGGCACTTCAAATCACCAATAATATTCTCGGATTTTTGTCTGCAACGATGATCGATATGGAAGTTTCTATGGAGGGGAACGGACATCCAAGAAATCGTCGCCGGGCTTGGACGCCAACGTTATTATTGAAATTAATGAATGATGACACCGCAAGGATTGTGCCGCCGATTGGTATCAGCGCATCAAGAAATGCAAAGAAATCGGATTTTCAAAATGACTATCTCGAGCTTAATGCCAACCTCTCCCAAGAAGAAGGAGTATCTCCTGAAATGGGTAAGTCGTTTTGGTATTTGCCCTATTGCCGAGTGTAAAATTCATCATGCTGACTTAAAACCTAATCAGTCAAAAACTACTACTAAACGTGCAGCTAGTGAGATATCCTCTCATAATGATCAGGCTAATAGCTCTAAAGACTTTAAAAACCTAATCGAAAGCATACGGCTAAGGCCAACTTTATCTCCGGTAATGCTGAAAATGTCAAAACTATTACTGATAATAAATATGCTACGCTGAGCACTGCCGTAACTGATGAATCAGAGGAAACGGTTATAGTAGAGAGGAAGCTTCCTCCAATCATGGTCAAACCGCAATCAAACTTGCAAGAAATGCTTAAAAAATTCGACGAGGCCTTCAATAGCACTGTGAACGTTAAGTTAGCAGGGGAAATGCTTAAAATGTTTCCCAACAGCGAGGATCAGCATCGTGAAATCACCAGATACCTCAATAAAAACGGAATTGAATTCTTTATCATCACGCCAAAATTCTTAAGGCCTCTAAAGGCAGTTATCAAAGGACTTCCAAAAAATACTCCGATAGAAGATATTCAGGCTGCTCTTGCAGAAAAAGAATTTGCAGTTGAAAAAGTTATACAACTCACGCGCACTAAGGACAAACAACCTCTCCCAATATTCCAAATTTCTTTAGCCAGATCTAATAAAAATAATGAAATTTTTAAATTAAATAGACTATTATACCTAACTGTCACTGTGGAAAAATTCAATAAAAGGCCAGTTACATTACAATGCTTCAAATGTAACTTTTTTCATCATAGCTCTAATAATTGTGGTTTCAAACCTAGATGCTTAAAGTGCGGAGAAGAACACTCCCATACGGAGTGCCAAAATCAGGAACGTCTTGAAATTCCTAAGTGTATCAACTGTGGGGAATCAGGTCATATTGCTGCATGGAGAGGATGTTCTAAGTTCCCCAAAATTAAACCTAACTCCACCAAATTTGCTACTTTTCCTAGATACATCCCGTCACGACCGGTTAATGCTAACTTCTCCTACGCGGCGGCAGCCAAAACGCAACAAATTAATAATGTCAATAGCTCCACCAATGTCACAACTCAAAACCAACTGACTGAATTACAGAGTCTCTCTGATAACGCCCAATTTATTCAAAAATCACTTTTCATTATGAAAGAATTTGTGTCAATTTTTAGTAACTTAAACAACGTGGATGGTCTCATCCAACAGTTAAGCTCTGCAAATAATAAAGCAGACAAGCTCCAGGTCTTTATTAATGGCCTGGCGTCCCTAACTTCTCCTGTTATTCCGTAATGACTCAGTTGGTTTCTGGTCTTCGCATATGCTACTGGAATGCATGTAACTTATATTATAAAATGCTTGATTTTACTGAATTTACTAATAACTATAATCCAGATCTAGTACTGCTTCAGGAAACTCACCTTAAAACCTCACAAACACCTTTCTTAATGGGATACACTTTCTACAGAAATGATGGTCCTCAGGATCCAGTCTCTGGTGGTACGGGTATTTTTGTTAAAAATTCTCTTCCGCACACTCATACTGCTACTCCGCATCTAATTGGCATAAAATCCACAATTGTTTCACTCACCTTTCCTAATTTCCCATCCTTAACTATTGCCTCTGTTTATGTGCCTAATGGTATTGCATCCGTTAATTTCAATAGTGATCTGAATACTCTCTTTTCTTTAAACAATAGTGTAATCTTGGCGGGAGATTTTAATGCTCACAACACTGCATGGGGTTGTCACTACAACAATAACACCGGCAACACTCTACTTAATTATGCTACTAATTTTAATGTTGAAATTCTAGCACCTAATACTCCGACCAGAATCGGTACTAACTCCTCTTCAATAATTGACCTTGTGGTCACTAACAACTTTCACTTTAATTATTCAATCTCTTCCCTTGATGAATTATCCTCAGATCATAACCCTGTCATCATTGACTATAAATTTACTTATCCTAATCTCACTATAAATCCCAAGCTAACCACTAACTGGTCTCTTTTTTTCATCCTATCTTGACAATAACTTTAATTACTCTCCTATTCAACTAGCAAGTCCTGAAGAGATAGAGAATGCTATCTCGGAACTCACTAACAAACTAACTCATACTCACAAGATTGCCTCCAAGCCAATTAATACTAACAACCGTACTTATCTTCCACCATATATTAAAAGACTCATTACTAATCGCAATAATGCTCGAAAACTCTGGCAAATTATAGAGATCCTGTGAGTAAAAACAACTACAATCATCATCAAAACATCTTCCGTAGGGCTATCCTAAAATATAAGAATGAATGCTGGGACAGAAGGTTACAAACGGTGAATGCAGAGGACGGAACACTCTGGAATCTAACACGATCTTTTAGAAGGAAGCGGTCCACAATTGCGTCTCTGACTAATAATCAAACGACTGTCACCTCCAACGTTGACAAAGCAGAGGTTCTTGCAGACACTTTAAAAGACCAATTTACTGAAAACGATACTAATAATCTTAATACCTCTAATGAAGTTCAAAATACTATTTCTTCCTTCTTAGCGCAAAATAAGGATGCTGACAATATCCCAGCTACTAAAGCTTCTTTTATTATCGAATGTATTTCTTCTCTTAAAATTAACAAAACCCCAGGTATTGACTCAATCACTAATAAAATGCTCAAAAACTTGCCTTTCAAATTCATTCTCCAAATTTGTAAAATTACTGATGCCATTCTTAATACTAACTATTTTCCTCAGTGTTGGAAGACTGCTCGCATTCTTCCGATACGCAAACCTGGAAAAGACCCTACTTCTCCTAATAGCTACCGTCCTATCTCTCTGCTTTCTTCTCTCAGTAAAATAATTGAACGTGTAATTGCTAATATTCTGAATGAAAACTCTACTAATCTTAATATACTAATCCCTCAACAATTTGGATTTACTAAAAATCTTTCCACCACCCACCAACTGTATAATATTACCGAAACCATATCTGAAGGATTTTCCTGGAAACGAGATACTGCTGCTATTTTTCTGGATGTCGCTAAAGCATTCGACAGAGTGTGGATCGACGGGTTGATTTATAAAATGATTAAGTTTAATTATCCTTCTTTTTTAATTCATACCATCAGAAACTATCTAACGAAAAGAAATTTTGTTGTATCTGTTGGAAATACTGACTCCAAAGTCTGTAATATTCTTGCTGGGGTACCTCAGGGCTCGATCTTGGGACCATTTCTTTATAACATTTATATTAATGACATTCCTCAAGATCACAAAATTATTTTAGCTCTCTACGCAGATGATACAGCTTTAATTACTCAGGGGCGGCGCACACACATTATACAGAAAAATCTACAAAATTATATCTATAAACTTGAAAATTGGCTTAACAATTGGAAGATTAAACTTAACGTCGCGAAGACTGAAGCAGTACTATTTACCAGGAAAAATAAATTTAATACTCCTAACATAACCATTTATAATACTAACATTTCCTGGTCTAAAGAAGCAAAATACTTAGGTGTGATATTAGATAAGAATCTTAACTATTGCTCTCACATTAAATACCTTCGCAATAAATTTAATAACCAATTAAGAAATTTCTTTCCTTTAATACGTAGAAACTCCTCACTAACAATTGAACTTAAAAGCTAATCTACCTTTCTTACCTCAGACCCATTATAGCATATGCGAGTCCAGTTTGGGGCTCTACTTCTAAAGCAAACATCACAATTCTCGAAAGACTGCAAAACAAAATTATCCGAATGATCACGGATTCGCCTTGGTTCTTCAGAAATGCGGAAATACGATATGCCATCTCTATCCCCAGTTTTGTTGAATATGTTGAAAAACTAGCGATTAATTTTTATAATAATCTCTCCAACTCTAACAATCTTGTATTACAAGATCTTCAAAATTACAGCTATGATATTTCTCTTCCCAAAAACCGCAAAAGACCGCGATCTGTTTTAAATATCAATAGTTAAAATCACTATTTCCTCTTTCTGAAGGACCAATGCTTTCTTCTATACTGCAATGGATGTCTGGTTTTCATTACGGCGGTGCTCAGTTTTTTATTAACTTTTCTTTTTTACTACAGTATGCTTTCATTTTGTAATTTTAATTCCTATCCTTCTTTTTTTTTTTTTTTTTTTTTTTTTAAATCAGTTTATTTATTTGTAATTTTTATTCAATTATCTACTTTTTCTATAAATTTAACATTTTTTCACACTGGCAATGGGCTTAGACCAATCGACAAGAACCCTATTTTTTGGAAGGATGGAGGTTTAATGAAATCGACTGAAAATATCTTCTATGCTGCTACTTGGAGGTTTGTTCGCCTTGCGACCAAGGTACTCCGTCTACATACACCGATTCACAACATTATTTTGAAATCGGATGCCGCTTTTTTCTGAAGTTTTTAAAAGGTTTCTTTGCACTGGCCAGGGAATATAGAAACCGAATGTTAAAGGTATGTCATACATTCTGCAATAATAATACAATATTTCTTTTTCATAAGTACGATAGCAATAGTTGTAGTCAATTTGGATCTGTGGCGGCTTTGTGAAGGTTGCGTAGTGTTATTAAAATCCAGACGGCAAAAAAAGACGGTAATCAATTTTCACAATTACAACATCTTTATTCCATTTCTAAAGCCAACTACGTTCTGTTTTCATTTTAGCAGGAAAATTCCCTTGTTAACTGCGAAAGTAGAAGTGCTTAATTTTTACTCCGTTTTCCATCAATAGGTGTCGCTACAGATCTGCAATCCTGTCAACGATTTCTCTTTAAATCGCCAGTTTCAGGAACAGCAGGTTAGCGGCCTGATGGCCAATTGGCTAGCGCTGTGGCAATTACTTCAAAAGGTTTCAGGTTCAAATGCTGGCGGTGGCATGGATGCTTGTCAGTGGTTCGGTATCCACGTTACACTTCACGTTCCGGTCTAATTAGCATAAAGGATGCACAAAATTACCGTACAGGCGACAAATCAAGAAAAACCTATGGTTTAAACTGGATTCCGAACGACTACTAACATCCATGGCGCCGCTGTGACTCGAACCTAAAACATGTGACACCGAGTGTAAAACTATGCAATATTTATAAAATTCTTAATATTTTTTTATTTCCAATGTCAAGTTTACAGGACAACAGGTATCACCAAAAAAAAGTACAAAGAACAAGATAGAAAAAAATGGCATCAATTAATTCCTCCACTTAAGTCTGGCAATCCAATAAAGCTCCCATAAAAAACCAGGGGGCAGTGCGGAACAGGAAGCAAGGTGAGACATATCGATTTCTTCCCTGTTGTCACACAGGAGATAGAGGCAGTCCATTGCGGAGACAATCGTGACCAATCAGAAAGGCCGTAGGAATGCCATCGATTTTTCTCTAGGCCATTCGGGGATATCATGAATAGAATCGTACCAGTGCTTGTGACTGTTTCTAGCGGCAACATCCTCAAAGAAGTAGCATTTTTTTTTACTGTAGGACACGATGAGACATTTTGGTATTTGGCGAAAAAACGGAAACGCGACATTTTAAATGAGTTATTATATTTGTGAGTTATCTTTTATTAATGAAAAATCGAAAAAATACGTAAGCAAGAACTAGCGTTAGAGTAGAGTATTTTTTTTATTGCGTGTGGTGCTTAATTTTCACCCAACTCATGTCAGGAAAGTGGATCTGCGCAAGATGAGAAGTCCTCTACTTTCTGTGGAATCTTCACGCCCCTCAAGTCATTCGATTGTGAAACACCTTTGGACAATTACGAGATGTTATTAAATTTAAATTTATAACAATATTTCTTTATATTTAAAATTATCAAAATTTACCACTTTTTTAAAATGTAAGTTCTCTATAAAATGTCTTAAATTCCCAAGCTTTACTCCAGGATGAAAACTTTTCTCTTTTGTTATTATTAAAATGCGATTCATTTCAGGATCGCTGGTCTTTAAATCCCACTTCGGAGTTCCGCTGCAAAGTACCGCATCAACTACATCAAAAGAATTGAAAATAAAATTTTAAGAATAATTACTGAGTCTCATTGGTATTTTAGGAATGATCACATTCGTCAATGTCTTGCCCTTCCCTCTATTCAAAAGTTCATGCTCAAGCTTGCAGAAAAATTCTATGCAAATCTTGAACACATCCCGAATGATGAAATCCGTAATCTTCCGAGATACGATTTCCATCTTCCGGAAAATGCTCAAGGGCTGTTCTTCACAACTTGCAAAGCTCCTAAACGAACTGGCTCAGTTGTCGTCATCACCTCTGTGCTTTTAGTCTTCATTCCTAGCAACGAAAATCCCATCCTACTGTAGATTCCTTTTTCTCTTTAAAATTTTGGATTCTTTAATTGTTCTGTTTATTTTATTAATTTTTTTATTTTTCTTGTTATTAGCTATTTTATTAATTTTTTCTTTGCTTATATTTTTAATATATATTTTAACATGGGACATTGCTCTAAAATCACCTCACCTCCTTTTAACTATCAATGTTTTTTCCTTCATCAATGTTTCTCAGATGCAGATAGGGGTTTTAGGACCCTTCGGGGCCAAGGCACTCCGATATCCTGTAAAGACGATTTACTCCAGAATTCTTTAATTGTTCTGTTTATTTCATTCATTTTTGTTTTTTATTTAATTTTTCTCTTTGTTATTAGCTATTTTATTAATTTTTTTGTTTGCTTATATTTTTAATATGTATTTTGACATGGGACATTGCTCTTAAATCACCTCACCTCCTTTTAACTATCAATGCTTTTTCCTTCATCAATGTTTCTCAGATGCAGATAGATAAGTTTTAGGCCCCTTCGGAGCCAGGGAACTCCGATATCCTGTAAAGACGACGACGATACTCCAGAATGACTTCAAGTTTCTCAAATTTTTTTTAAAAGGTTTCTTTGTCCCATCAGGGAGAAATAGAAACCGAATATTAAAGGTATGAATTATATTCTGCAATCTTAATAGTGTATTTTTTTTCTTCTACTTTGAAACATAATTGGGTATTTACGTATTAACGCTGCCGCAGCAGAAGTTGCGCTAATAAAGAAGCTGCCTATGCGCCAAAATACAGACTATTTTGAATCTATTTTAAACTCTATATCGGCCCATTTTCCACCGAAATCCAATTGACTACTTTTTTTTTAAATAAATGGTTTTGAATTTTGAAAGCGTTTTGATTTTAAATAAAGTGTTTTATATATTTTATGATTTGTCACAAAAATTTTAAGTTTAGATTGGCGGCACTTAAAAATCGCCAAATCTGCATCTGCGGTGGCGTTAATACGTAAGTACCCATAATTGTCTTCACTTTTGATCGGCAGCCCTGTCAAGGAGTTCACTTCAAATCGACAGTTTCGCAACAACAAGTCAGCGGCCTGATGATAAATTGGCTAGCGCTCTGGTCATTTGTACAACCGGCTTCAGGTTCCAATCCTGGTAGTGGCTTGGATGATTGTGAGTGGTTCGGAATCCACGTTAAACTGTGTGTACCGGCCTAATTAGCCTAAAGTGTGCACAAAATCACCGTAGTGCAAACCAAACCATGGAAAGTGGATCGAAAGCATCTGAGAAGTCCTCTACGTTCTCTGGAATCTTCACGCCCCTCTCTTAGGTATGACCTTTAAGTCAACAATATTTCCCCACAATATTTCCTCATATTTAAAATTATTAAAATTTACCACTTTTTTAAAATATAAGTTCTCTATAAAATACGTCAAAATTCCGTGTTGTAAGCTTAAGGTCTAAAGAAGCAAAATACTTAGGTGTGATATTAGATAAGAATCTTAACTATTGCTCTCACATTAAATACCTTCGCAATAAATTTAATAACCAATTAAGAAATTTCTTTCCTTTAATACGTAGAAACTCCTCACTAACAATTGAACTTAAAAAGCTAATCTACCTTTCTTACCTCAGACCCATTGTAGCATATGCGAGTCCAGTTTGGGGCTCTACTTCTAAAACAAACATCACAATTCTCGAAAGACTGCAAAACAAAATTATCCGAATGATCACGGATTCGCCTTGGTTCTTCAGAAATGCGGAAATACGATATGCCATCTCTATCCCCAGTTTTGTTGAATATGTTGAAAAACTAGCGATTCATTTTTATAATAATCTCTCCAACTCTAACAATCTTGTATTACAAGATCTTCAAAATTACAGCTATGATATTTCTCTCCCCAAAAACCGAAAAAGTCCGCGATCTGTTTTAAATATCAATAGTTAAAATCACTATTTCCTCTTTCTGAAGGACCAATGCTTACCTCTATACTGCAATGATGACTGATTTTCATTACGGCGGTGCTCAGTTTTTTATTAACTTTTCTTTTTTACTACAGTATGCTTTCATTTTGTAATTTTAATTCCTATCCTTTTTTTTTTTAATCAGTTTATTTGTAATTTTTATTCAATTATCTACTTTTTCTATAAATGTAACATTTTTTCACACTGGCAATGGGCTTAGACCAATCGACAAGAACCCTATTTTTTCAAGGATGGAGGTTTATGGTCGCTGCGCGACCAATGCACTCCGAAAATCTACAACGAATAATGTTGTAAGCTTAAATACATGTACTGCAACATTTTTTTTAAAGGTTTCTATGGAAAATAGGAACCGAGTATTAAAGGTATGCTAGATATGCTTCTGTGTTAATGTTTCATAAGTGCGATAGCACTGATTGTCGTCACATTGGGTCTTCAACCCTGTCAAGGAGTTCTTTTTAAATCGCCTGTTTCGTCAACAACAAGTTAAATTACAATGGAAACTATTTTAGTTTATTTTTCGGGCGACCCGAGTTTACTATTGTAGCATTTTTTTCTCACGAGAAGAGTTTTTGCATTTCATTTCCAACAGAGAGGAATGTATGTTATTCGAAAAATGTGTAATAACCCATCACTTAAATTTGACAGCAGACGAGATTTATTGTCGGTAGTTAGATTACATGCGATTAGTGTTTTGTACTAATGAGAACAACTTGTCACTCAAATCTCATAGCAGATATTCAGTGCTATGGATAATGAGAGCTCATGAAATTAGCGATTGTCTGTGTGACCAAATGGGATATAAACTACGTGGAGGAGTTGCTACGTGGTGAGGGGTGATAAACCATGGGCTGAGAAAGTGTCGATTTCAATGAGAAGTGAGAGAGCATCGCTCCACCCCCTTTCTTGACGCATTTTCTTAAATTGAGCGTTTTTGAAGAAGGAGAGAAGTGTTGTTTTTCTCTTGTGATTTTGTGTATCACGTCGTGTGATAATTACTTTATTTATGTATAATAATTAACAATTTCAAAACAGTTTTTAATGCCTTGTCGATATGGGTGTCAATATGTATTTCTAAATAATTCTTGCATTAAGGTAAAACTATTTGTAATCTTTATTCAATTCATGTGTTGAGATGATATATTTTATGAGTGTCCTTTGGAAGGGTGTATTTGATGGTCACTAACCCTTAAGGGATGCGAATCCGATCTGTTCAAAAAACAAGTAATATAAAAAAAAAATTTTAAGTCAATTCCTACTCATTTTTCACTCTATTGCAGAAAGTCTTTTATAAATAAAGTTGAAATTTTCCTCTTACATGTGACGCCATCTATTGATAGATGCATACAACTTAAATCTAAGAAAAACTAAAATTAATTAATTAAACTTAATTAATGAATTAATATTTGAATAAACTGTATTAACATCAAGTGTTCATCCACTACAAGTTTAAAAAAAAAGTATTTGAATTTGAGTGGATGAATAAGAAGTATTTTAAGAACGATTGAAAATTTGAGCAAGATATATAGAGGGAGAGTGTGAACTAATAGTAGGAATTGAATGAATCAAAAATTCCGGAGCAAACGGCTCTTTTTCAGCAACTGCGAATGAAAGTGATATCTTTGTGCTGTGTTTTAATTGGCTGGGTCTTGCGAAACTTCAAATCGCCAGCTAGCTAAGACTTGTGAAGCTATATGTGTAGTTATTGATGGAGTGTCTCTTCCGAACTGGGACAGATTGCTTTGGTGACGAATAGGATCATGAGCACATTTTTGGGGAAATATGCACAAAAAAGGGCTACCCACCTCTTCGATTTTATTAAGTGTCTGCATTCACCCAAACCATTGAAAAGGGATACAGGCTCAAGGAAAAATATTAAGAGGGGAAATCCGGAGAATAAGAAATGAAGGGGTCTGAAAACATATTTAAAAAATAGTGTTCGAGAAAAGAGAGCAAAAAAGGCATTGATCTGTCCCCGAAATGGAGCGCTGCAATCGGGTTCTTCTGTGATCGATTAAAGTTCCTTTATTCTAGTGGCGAAAGTGTCCTTTATGGTGTTTGTCACTGAACTCCACCTAAACGGCTGGACCGATTTTGATGAAATTTTTTGTGTGTGTTTGACAAAATATGGAGGATGTTTTCATGTTATCCCTTTTGTTGTAAGTCGCCATCAGAGGGTGCTGTAGTCTATCAACTTCAATACCGTTCAACCCATCGCTATGAAAACTGGTAATAATATGTATTCAAGTATGGAAAATAGGTTCGCTCTATCCACTTTATTGTGACTTGCCACCAGGGGGTGCTGCAGCATTTCATTTTATATACCGTTCGAACGATATCTGAAAATTTGTATGCACATACATTGGAACCGAGAGAATATATTCGCGATATATATATATATATATATATCATAAAGATAGGCATGCGTAAGAAATCGTAATAATGAGAGATTAATTGTTTTTCAATAAATGTGTTATTTTGTTTATCTGAATGCTCAGGCAAAAAGGCTCAAACAATTGATCTCATTTTAATATCTAAATCTTAAGTTTTAAACTGTGCTCATTTGAAAGATAAACGAATACCACACGCTTACTTTCCTTGATTATCGGAAGCATTGCCTTTTGTCTATGTCCATTGAATTCTTACGCCATATTTATTTTGTAATATTAATATAAAATTTAAAGTAAGAAGGAGAATAGGAACATATACGAATATATATTCAAAAGGGAAAAACAGGAAATTTGAATTAATGCATTGGAAAAAAAAGATGAGAAAGAAAATGATTGAGCTGCCAGCAATCAGAGCTTGCTCTGTGACACTTCAGAAAGAGAAGATTAGGGAGAGAACACCAATTGAGGATAAGTGAGAACAGTTCTAGGTCGCTTTCTATTCTCAAACAGAGTAATGTCGTAAATTGGGAGGGATCTAAGAACAGAATTGCCAGTAAAAGGGATAGAGTCATAAAACTTTTTAAGCAATGAATTGTCTAATACTAAGAAGGTCAAGAGAGTTTCTGATATCCTCATTTCTGAATGATGATGATGATGTGTGTTGGTGCGAAGCACCTTGGCTGCAAAGCAGCCGCTAGCTTCTATCTTGAGTTTGAGTCCTTTGAAGTTTTGAGATAATATACATTAAAAAACAAAGCAGGTTAAGACTAATGGGTGACTTGCCCAGATATATATGTATATAGACATATATATATAAAGAATTAAAAGAAAAAGACACATAAAGTTTTGAAGTAATCTAAACAAATCGAGGAAGGTTTTCATTTATTAATTTTTTATTCTTTCATTTATATTTAATATATAAACATAGAAAAACAAATAAAAATTATTAATAAGCAGAGTTGAAGAAAAAGGTTCGAGATAAATACAAGTAAACAGATAGAATTAATCTAAAAAAATAAAAAGAAGTACAACGTAAGGAGAAATGATTGCGAAAACGCATTGGGTAAAATAAGGCGGGAACAAGTCAGGGGTGGGAAGTGGAATCATTTATGAGAGAGGTTCGAGGATCATTTCTGAAGTACCAAGGCGAATTTGAAATCATTCGAAGAACTTTATTTTTTAGTTTTTGAACAAATTCTGAATTTGGTTTGGCTACTGAGGCCCAAACCGGTGATGCAGCAGTTGTGTATGTGATCTTGGAACGCAAATAATACATGTAGATGAATATTTTATTCGTGATAGAGTGATTAGATTTTCGACAAATGAGTGGATAAAAAATACGATCAGAAGAGTTAAAATTTGTTCTTATGTTATTAATATGTATACGTTAAGTGAGGTATTTATCAAAGGTAACACTCAAGTATTTAATCTGCGGAAGTTAATTATTTTTTAAATGCTTTTTTTAATACTGGGACACTGATTTTACGTTCATCGCCACTAGAATAAAGGAACTTTAATCGAACCTGTCTTACTTAGGGTGGGAAGGGAGCTGTTGCATTTTACTCCCATTTTGCCTTTTATATTTGGATTTAGTGTATTTTCATAAACTTTGATTTACATTTATTCTATTTATACTCGTGTGGCGCTCGGTGCCACAGGTTTCGGGTTCGAATCCCGGCGGTGCCATGGATGTTTGTAGTGGTTCGGAATCCACTTTAAGCCGTAGGTCCCGGTCTTCTATGACTGTAAGAGCGTCACGGAGCAAAAGTCAGGCTTCTACCTACGGGTGCTCCATCACAACAGAAGCTGCTTCCTTCCCCTTCAATCATGAGTCCATATGGGCTCGTGGGCTTGGCCAGCCAAGTGGGATAAGAAACAAACAACAACATACTGAAATTATAAAATTTTTACAACGAAATTAAATTTTTTGCGTAAATCATTTCAATAATTGTTCAGAAATAGGAATTACATTACATTAATCGTTGAGAATTTTCCCTTTCATTTCAGCAAACTAATCTAACATTAATATATTTTTCTACAAGACAACAGGTCCTATTAGCTAATAATTTAATAATTTGTATTTATAATTTGTAATTCTAACTATAAACAAATATCTGACGTTTCACAACTCCTGCTTTCTCATTTAAGCGTCTCTATAAATCTTCTCCGCTTAATACTGTATCACTCATTTTCAATTTAGGAGACTGGAAATCTTGAAGACACTTTTCTATCTGTCCAAGATATTCGATACGGAAGATGAACCCATAATCCTCAAGACGTTTTTTGCTGTATCTTAGCTATTATTAGAAGACAGTTAGAAGATATATTCAATCTACAACTAGAAGATATTGACTGCGTCGATGCTACAGCAATTGTTAGCATAGACACAGCCAATATCAGGAACAATGGAATTAAAGTTCTCAATATAAAGCATGGCTGGTGTTAATGGTACCAAATCATCCGAATCTTCTACAAAAATAAGTTAGAGGGCGCGAATTTATGATAGCTTCACAATCCCATAAAATAATTTGTAATTTCCCAGAGGTCAAAACGGCTCTTCCTAGAGTCCTTCATGGTAATTATTTAAGCATTATAATCAGTCTCTCCCACCAACCACCCATCCAAGCAGCTGGTTTGGTTTGACGCTCTACTGTCATCTTGTGCACACGAGGGCTAAACAGACCGGGACCTACAATTTAAAGTGGATTCCGAACCACTACAAACATCCATGCTTGAACACATCCAAATCCATGCTAAGATTCGAACCTAAAGCATGGGGTACAGAAGGCCAGAGCGTTAGCAAATTGTCCATCCACCAGACAGCTGAGAACAGACTGAGCTTACAAATGATTCGCTGCACTTCCGTAAACCGCGTTATCTTATTGCAATTAATGTTTAAAAAAACTGATTATTATCACTCCTGAAATAAGTGTACCAGAACAGATTATGCGGGGTTTTCCACTTTTCGCAATTTCTTAAAGAGAAAGAAATCTGTTGATAAAGAATCAACCACTTTCAAGTGTATGATTTTATAAACGGCACGTGTATACAGCTCAGTCCAAATTTTTTGCCCCGTTCCGTTTGATTATCAAGGGTCCAAGGCAAAGGTAAAAGTCAGAGTTTAAAGCTGAGTTTATGAAGAAATTCAGCGATAGTTGGGATACTGAGACAGTGGTGGATGTCTATGTCTCGGTAGAACAAGTGCGCGTGCATTACAATACGAAAAATTTTATTTGCAAGTGCGTGGATAATTTCGAGGTTAGATTTGGCAGTGAGACTCAATACTAGACTTGTGTAAGTAAGAATGGATCCCATGTCAGATAGATAAAGGAAAATTTAGTACTTCAATGGAGGATCTGGATTTGCAGCAAATAAGAAGACAGATTTTTGTGATTAAGATGTGATTTTTTTAGCGAATAGAAAGAATATAATTTGGTTTGGTTTATCGCTCTACAATCATCTTGTGAATCTTCACTGAACTTGTTAGGATTTGCATGCTGTAAAGCGTTATAATGAGAGATATCATCATCATTGAGGCAACAGCCCTCTGGTGGGTCAAGACTGTCTGCCTACTGGCAGATTTCGAAACATGAGATGTTTTCTTTTTACGGGATATTGTTGTCAGTATTACACCCAAAAAATCATATTTGACCGGGACCTACGGTTTTAAGTGGATTCATACCCACTCACAAACATCCATGCCACCTGGATTGGATTCAAACCAGGATGCCAGGATTCGAACATGAAGCCTGGGATACCAAAGGTCAGAGAGCTAGGTCTAGTATAGGCCGAGACGTTACGATCTCGACACCCTATTCTCCACCTTCGCTATTAACTCTGCTTGGAAAATAGAATTTTGAGACTTCTATTTACCGATGCATTCTGAAATTTTACTCTTGTTTTTGACAAAGCTAAACGCTGCGCCCCTGTGGCTCCACTTGATATGCAGCATCGTATATGTCCCGTGTTCTAATATCAATTTGATAATACTGAAAAAATATAAAAATAATAAAATAATGTATAAAAATTTATTGAATACAAAAATATGTTGTAATATCAACTTGATTGTGTATATTGAAAGTTGTTGTATGGAATGACAATCTTGCAGTTTGCCATTGAAGCCATCCATTATTGAAGATTGATATGTAGCAATTGACATAAGTTATTTGAAAACTGACATGAAGTATTTCTATTTGTACTTTCTTTGTTGTTCTAGTGACACATTTTATGACTTCAATTCCGGAAATTATTATTAACTGTTATGTAAAATTAAAGGCAGTGTAAAATCATGAATTGTTTTAAATTGAGATCTGATCAATCTTGAAAAACTATCAGATAAATAGATGATATGCAATGAACTTTGAATTTTTATCGATCACTTGCTTTTTAAGTGCTTCATTTGTTTCATAAAATGCATTATAAAGTAAAGAAGAGTACTCGGCGTCGTTTCTGCACTTTGATTTGCTAATTGTTAATGAAAATTTAAGGGCCTGTTGATCGTACAATCATTGTTAGATAAAGCGCCTGTGCTTTTTAAATTAAACATTTGTTACGCTTTATTCTTTTTTTTTAATATTTATTTTCGATAAAATATTTGTAATCATTCTTTTAAAATGTTGACAAGTTACTTCTTTGTTTTGTAAATTTATCTCAATGCAAGGTCAACAGCAACGTGCCAAAACCAGCACATGTGCAATTTACGCTGAAGAAGGTAGATGTTAAAGAATACTGGTGGACTCTAACATTCTGCGCCATCAGGCCGTGAAGCGCCATCAGACTTTCGATGAGGTAAACCAAATTAATTGGGAATTCAAAGAAAGCGTATACCATCAGACATTTCGTGGTTTGGTTTGCCGCTGTATGGTCATTTTGTACACACTTTAGGCTAATTAGACCGGGACCTACAGTTTAACGTGGTTTCTACCACCATGATTCGAACCTGATACCTATGGTACCAAAGACCAGAGAGCTAGCCAATTGGTCATCAGGCCGTCAGACATTTAGTGGAAAATTTGATGAACTCTCTCTGGAAATTTTAAAGTACCCTTATGCCATTGGTCATTAGGTTTCTGTAGAAAATAAAGAATATAAAAGGCAAACAGTAAAGACACAATAAGTAGGTGGCAATAGGACAGGAAAGTTGAAAACTTGAACACATATTTTTTTTTATAATTGGTAAATATATCGATATTTATATGCATCCATTTGCTTTGTCATCATCATCAATAAACAAGTGCCTTTTTTCCCTTTTTATATAACACACTTTCTAATACTACGTAGGCACCACAGCTTTACAGCCGAACTCATTCATCACCGTAACAAAAGATATGTAGCAAATTAAAACATTACCCAGGATACAACATTGTGTAAAGTCTCGACCTCTTTTAGACCTGTAACGGCTACAAGAAGAGGGCCACTTTCATTGAGAATACTTTAATTTTTATTTAAAAGCATTATATATATACAGATATAGAACTGTGGGTTATTGTACAAAGAAATTAAAAATATAAATTTGATCAAAAGTGCACGATTAAATCATAAGGGCAATTCCCTCAAAGATCGGAGATTTTCAGAGTTCTCGAGTCTTCGACGAATCTAATTTCCTGGTCTGCGGCAGAGCTTAATTATCACACGGTGTGATTCACGAAATCACAAAGGCTCATTTTGCAAACAGTCGGAAACTCTGGACTGTTCAATCACTTTCAGAAAAAGAGAAAATCATTATTCTTTGTCAAATCGTCCCCGAACTCTCTTGTCTTCTCCAAAAAATCTTCGTTTAAAAAAATAAGTCAAGAGGGGGCCCAACTTCCCTCACTTCTCATTGGAATAGACATTTTCTCAGCCCATGGTCTATCGCCCATCACGATGTAACAACTCATGGTGTAATCCGTATTCCATCTGTAATTATTTCTATATGTAAAAGTCGCACAGACAATCGCTAATTTCAGAAAGTCTATTATCCATGACATCGAATATCTGGTATCAGATTGGAGTGATGGGTTGTTCTCATTAGTACAAAACACTAATTGCATGTAATATAACTACCCACAACACTGCTTATATGTTGTCAAATTTGAGTGAGAGGTTGTCATTATGTACTTGTCGAAGATTATACATTCCTCTCTCCTGGTAATGAAATGGCCAAACTCTTCCCGTGGGAAAAATGTCACAATGGGGAGACATTAATCCTGTCCTACCTTCATGATAGAAAATTGTTAAAGTAAATAAAATTCATTCGCCTCTTAGAAATATTTTGGCAGGTACTCCCCATGAAAATAAGATTTCTGGGAATCGGAAAACGGAATCTACTTTAAACTGTTAGCATCTGTCCAATTGTGCAGTCTGTCTAATTTGCCTAAAGTGCGCAACAAATGACCGCAGTAAGACAAACTAAGCCAACCAGGAATCCAAACACCAAGCAAATCTGGCCTAACTTGAACAAACAAACACTGCAAGTTGGAATATCTTCGAATTTGCATTACATAATCACAATTTACAACAAAATATGTAATAATGAGACAATTACGTTTATACATCTTAATTTTAATTAAAGTATATATATTATGAAATACAAATTTGAAGAAAAAAATTATCATTGCATATTCATTAAAATTATTTGCAAGATAATGATAAAGAAACTATTCATATTTTTTTTAAATAACTAAAAACTTTTATTTTACCAATCCAATCGAATTATAAATTTAAAATCCATTTCTAAAATACAGATATGGTGCGATGGATTGAACAGTTACTCACCGTAAGTACAAAAAAAAGAAGAATCATTTTCAACAGCGCACGTTTCCGGTTCATTCCAGCCCTTTAAATTGTCATGTTTACCCTACTTGACGATCGTCCTGCTTTATCACTGACGTGGTGACAGCTTGACGTTCAACAATCATAATCGAACTCTTGCAATGTGATTCATCAGCTGGCTAAAAGATGAATTACTTTCTATCAGGATTGTTGTTTGCTCAACGTGAGATAAGGCAGCGCAAAGACATTCGATAACCTTTAATCACGGAAAAAATCGAACGTGCGATTTAATTCTTTCGAGTGCGAATTCCCTACAGAATCAATCAGTATCGCTTGGTAAAGTTCAGTTGACAGATCTCCATTTTTCATTTGTTTGCATATAGTGCTCTTTTTCTTTGTTCCCTGTTGTCATTGCGTCATCTGCAAGGTAAATATCCCCAAATTTATTCTATTTAAAGCCATATTTTGAAATAAGAGTTTTCAATAATGAGACATAGTTACCGGTAGTCAATATCGTTTGGTTCAAGTTGAGTTAACATCTTCCTTTTTCATCTGTTGCATATATTGTTCTATTTTTAAAATAAGTAATTAATACTAATAAAATTAATTATTTAAAGTAATTAATTTATAATGAGTAATAAATAAGTAATTAATTTAAGTAATTAATAAGTTTATTTATCTGGGTTTTTTGTTTTACGTTTAATTTTAAAATGTTTTTTTTTTATTCCATTACATAAAGCAGCTAGTTTATTTCGAGAACAAAGCATTATACAAAAGGAAATGGAAGAAAGACTTGAAAATTAAAGATATATAAAACATTAATTAAATGTTTACTAAGAATAATTTAGAATTAAAATTAATTCTTAATTCTTGCAGTCTTAAAATACTTAATCCGTAATTCCGGCCATTCCAATTACAGATGGCGCTAGCATCCACCTTTCATTAAATGAATCTCAACATTCTCATTTTCTTGCAACTAAAATCAATTTTAAGAATTAAAAAACCAAATACAAGTTTAATTTCCAATATAAAATACATTTATTGCATGTGAATAAAAAGGAATTTAAGTTAGTTTATCGGTCATTTTTAAAATGAATTTCTTTTTAAAGGAATAAAATTTTAATTTTAACATTAACATCAAAAGACAACGTAGTTTGATTTTTATTACAAAGCATTGATTTTTTGCTATTGATTCTTTTTTATCTTATATTAAAGCCAAAAAATGTAACAGATTAATAAAATGAAAGTACTCAAATTCGTTTATCTAAACCCAGAAAAATAAAACTAAAACGAAAATAAAGTATTTCCCCATTTTCTTTTTGTTCATTCTTTTTCTCTAGACGGAATTCTTTCATTCTTACTTCTTATTGTACACATTATGGATTAAAATTAAACTTCCAGTAATTTGAATAAAAATAATTATGGTGAAAAAAGCTTTGAATTTGAATTAATTTCTTATATAAATTGTACTTTAAATCAAATCGTATTTAATCGATGATCTTAAAATGCCATGTCTTTCTAGAGTAAACAGATTTATTAGATTACGGCTTTTAGATTAGATGTTTGGCTTGATCTTCGCACTACGGGCATTTTTTGCACACTTTAGACTAATTAAGCCGGAACCTACAGTTTAACACGAATTCCGAATCATTATTTAGATTAGATTTAGGCATCTGCAGAGGAATAGTTAAATAAGTCCCAGAAATTTTGGAATGGTAATATTTCCAGATTTAAGTATACTCTATTAAGTTTACTCCAAAGAGTAAAAGAACGCAAGTTTATTAGAAGAAAACCTGATGTGGAATTCGTGAAAGAAAACCCAAAACTTATCTTAAAACAAGGTGGCAATGACAAAAGGGCGTAGGACAGAGTTCTTCAAAATGTAGAGTACGATTCTATGTAGGGTCACGTAATGAGAATTTAGAGTCACAGAAATCTCAGTTAACCAAAAAAAATTTTTGACAGGCAATAAGTAAAAATTCAATGTTATTTAAAATTATTTAAGTACTTATGGCTACTATTATTTGGATATTTATGGCTGTTATTTAGTATTTATGGCTATTGCCTGATTCATGGTTCAGTGGAAACATGCGCCGCTGCTGAGTATTAGGTTCCATCCGCTGGCGGCTTTGTTGTAGACACTGTTCAAAAAACGAGGACACTCCATGGCGTTTGTGATGCTCAGCATCTTGCCTCGTGGGTCAGGCTACTTGGTGGGAGTTTGAAAGGTTTTCTCCCATACTATACACAAGTGGTGGGTAGTTCAAGCTAAAAGTCTTCTCGGAATGCATTGTTCTCCTTCGGATTCCCGATCCAAGAGCCAAGACCGACTTCTACCTACTGGTGCTCTATCACAACGGAAGATCCATCAGAAACAACCACATTTTCCCTTCTTCCATGAGACCACACGGGTTCTTGACTTGATCCAGAAAGTTGCTGTTTACCAAGTGGGATAAGAAAAAAAACCTTATGTATACTATTATTAGTACTTATGGCCGCTATCATTTGGATAGAATTATTTTATTAGTTCTGATTTTGTGTCTTTTAAATTTTGCATTTTTATCGCTCTGCGGCTATCTTGTGCACCCGAGGGCTAAACTGACCGGGATCTACAATTTAAAGTGGATTCCGAAACATTCACAAACATCCATGCCACTTCCAGGATTCGAATCTGAAGCCCGTTGTACCAAAGACAAGAGCGCTAGCCACTTGGTCATTTGCGCCGCCAGGCAGGCAGAGTTTGCGAGACAACCTCGTGATATAAAATCATTTCCGATTAAAAAATAAATCTTTTGGGTTAGTATAGTTATTCTATCTCCTTTATTTTTATCTTATTAAATAAATTTATATTTCCCTCAATAAAAAAATAAACAATCCACTAGTGAATTTCATTACATAATTCACTCAAATTTTTTTTTCAATCCTTCTATTAGCTCATACTCTCCCTATATATATCTTGTTCAAATGTTCAATCGTTCATAAAATACTTATTATTTATCCATTCAAGTTCAAATACATTTTTTTAACGTGTAGTGGATGACACTGGATGTTAATACAGTGTTTTCAAACATTAATTCAATAATTAAATTTAATTAACTAATTTTAGTTTTTTTAGATTTAAGTTTGTATATATCTACCCATAGATGGCACCAGATAAACTTAAAAAAAATGAATGAAAATTATTTATAAAGGACTTTCGACAATATAGCGAGAAAAAAAAGTAGGAATTGACTTTTAAAAAAAAAATTTGTATTACTTGTTTTCTTCTGAATTTGGAATTTTAAAAGTATATTTTATTTTCGTTCATAATTCATAAGTTTATTAATTGGAAGTTCCCATTTATATTTACTGTAAGCGAAGAGCAAATTTCAGAATTTCCAATTTTCTTCATTGTAGGGAAAATTACAATATTTTACTGTTGAATACATATCCAGATTTTTTTTATGGTAGGGTTGTCAGCTTTACACCCAACGCTGCACAATCATATAAGACCGGGACCTACGACTTAAAGTGGATTCCGAACTATTACAAACATCCATGGCACCGCCGGGATTCAAACCCGAAACTTGTGACATTGAACGCCAGAGTGATATTCAGTCAACCATCTGGCCCCCACACTTAAATAATAGTATCTAAAAGATTATTTCATAGTAGAAATTAAAGATTGGTTCAATTCAAGAGAGGCTTTTTAATGTGTCGTGCTTTGCTGGCTAATCAATAGGAAGACACCAATACAAATTTCACATAATCGATGCATGGATTTCCTCACATTTGCAAAAATTTCCGATATGTCTTCAACTTTGCCTGCTGACAGATTAGGGTTGAGACTTTGAAAAGTCAAAAGGGAGATTCATTCAAAGGGAGCATGCACTTTATAAAAAGAACCCAGAATATGACAAATCTAATAATTATGATATCCAAGGAACAAGTTCCTCTTGACTATTTCAAAGTTTCCATAAGTATAGAAATAGGTCTTATTTGAACCCAGATCTTTAATCAATAACCAAATCGAAGATCATATGCAAAATACGGTGTAATGCTGATAAGCATTTCAAAATAGGACAACCTTGTTTTAGACATCATCCTTGACATCTATAAAGCCGATATGAGTAGCTTGTTCAATAATAGAGAGTTACCCTTTCATGTCCAGTTATTAATTTCAAAATTATAAGTAATTTGAAAAACCTAAATATATCAAAGCGTATAGAAGGGCTAAAAAATTCTGCTGGGAGGGAAGTAAGCCGGACGTCATGTAAAAGGATATAGGTTGAGTTGGCCAAAGCGTGCTTAGTTCCGCTGTTATATGGTTTGGTTTGTCGTTCTACAATCATCTTCTGTCTCACGAGGGCTTAACAGATCGGGACCTACAGTTTAAAGTGGATTCCGAACCCCTACAAACATCCTTGACACCTCCGGGACTCGAACCCGAAACCTGTAGTACCGAGCGCCAAAGTGCTAGCCACTCGGCCCTGCTGTTATATCTCGCGATCCCGATGTTTTATGAAAGTGATCAAGCTCTCT
This sequence comes from Caerostris darwini, assembly GCA_021605075.1. NCBI lineage: Eukaryota > Metazoa > Arthropoda > Arachnida > Araneae > Araneidae > Caerostris > Caerostris darwini. The sequence continues at coordinate 163,138 of BPLQ01005389.1, read as the reverse complement.
GAAAAGTCTCGGCGATATTAAATTAAATATGACAGTAAAATCCATAATTAATTAAAATTTATTCGGTGGATCCCTGGACACTGTGAAATTTTAGGTAGTGATCAGGCAAATTTGCTGACTAAGAAGGGCACACGCATGATCCAGCAGCCAAATACCTGCAGCTCTTTTCATACCATGAAACTTTACATCAAAAATCAAATGACTTATATGTGACTAATCCTCAGTGTCCTGCAGTTCGGGACGGACATCCCATGAGTGATCTACACATGGATGGAGGGAAAAGGGGCAGCTTCTGTTTTGATGGAGCACCCGTAGGTAGAAGTCTGACTTTGGCTCCGTGACGCTCTTACAGTCATAGGAGACCGGGACCTACGGCTTAAAGTGGATTCCGAACCACTGCAAACATCCATGGCACCACCGGGACTCGAACCCGAAACCTGTGGTACCGAACGCCAGTCACTCGACCATTCAGGCCCAAATGACTTATATGGAAGGCATTACTCGTGTCTCCTCTAAGAGTTGGAGGTACACTTTGGAACAGGATATTTCGGACAAACCTAGTGAATAATCTGTCGCGGAATTTAGACTTACTGTGGGCCATGACTGTTTTCCACCGCATTGACGTTTTTGACAGCCCAAATTGCCCGCTCTGTGGGAAAGACGAGATCATGGACAGGCAACATATAACAGGCCTTGCCTGGGGACTCCGAAGTGAAAAGATACTGGAGTGTTAGAATATTGCTGATGAGACATTGACTTCTTTCTCTTATTGGTTTCTTTTTTACTTGTGTGCGTTTTACACTGTTTTGATCTAGTAAAAGTTTGTCGTTTTCTCTTGACATTGGAAATAAACATAAAATTTATTCCTATGAAACCTTTGATAAACATAAAATTTATTCCTATGAAACCTTTGATAAACATAAAATTTATTCCTATGAAACCTTTGATAAACATAAAATTTATTCCTTTGAAACCTTTGATAAACATAAAATTTATTCCTATGAAACCTTTGATAAAATTGTGTGATACCGCCTTATATGAAACGGACAGCAGAAGCAAAATTCGAGGAAATTTATTGCAGAAAGTAGAGAAACTCAAAACGAATAAAAAAAAACCAAAATATTATATGAATACAGACAACGTAAGTGCAGGGTCCTGAGTCGAGGTTTAGCGAGCGCGTCACTCGTGCTCAGCGCACCAGGTGCGCACATTACGAGTGATCTAATTGAGTCAATAGATATAAGTGGTTATGTGGAGCATATTACAACTTGCGCCTGAATGGCCGAGTGTCTAGCTCTCTGGCGCTCGGTGCCATAGGTTTCGGGTTCGAATCCCGGCGGTGCCATGGGTGTTTGTAGTGGTTCGGAATCCACTTTAAGCTGTAGGTCCCGGTCTCCTATGACTGTAAGAGCGTCACGGAGACAATGTCAGACTTCTACCTACGGGTGCTCCATCAAAACAGAAGCTGCCCCCCTTCCCTCTACCCCTGAGTAGACTACTCACGGGATGCCCGTCCCGCACTGCAGACACTGAGGATATGTCAACAACTGTACAAGTTTGGTTTGGTTTGTCGCTCTACGGTCATCTTGTGCGCACGATGGCTAAGCAGACCGGGACCTACAGTTTAACGTGGATTCCAAACTACTCACAAACATCCATGCCACCGCCAGGATTCGAACCTGAAACCTGTGGCACCGAGCGCCAGAGAGCTAGACACTCGGCCATTCAGGCCCAAGTTGTAATATGCTCCACATAACCACTTATATCTATTGACTCAATTAGATCACTCGTAGGATACCAAAGACCAGAGTGCTAGCCACTTGGCCACCAGGCCGCTCAACTGTACAAGAGCGTTGATTTCAAATGGATCAGTGTATATGAGGATCGTTCTGTTTCAAAAAATATCTACGCCATTCATTCATTTGTCAACTTATTTCATCAATATGTATGTTTTCACACGTTAAGACAACGGCATAGACCTGAATAATGTGTCTCATCAGTTTTTTTTTTTTCATTATGTGTACTATATTATTTCGAACTAGTAGGTAGATTAGAACCGAACTAGTAGGTAGATTTAATAACCGAATAGGTAGAAAACGTGGCAACAAATGAAATTATTTTTTTAATCAAAACAATATTTTAAAAAAATTTAAAAATAATTGTGGGATTGCCGTTTATTTTAATGTTATTGAATGAATGCAAGAAACGTATGTGTATGAATAAATATTTAATCAATATTAATTTAATTTAATTTAATTTTGAATGAATATTGATGTATGAATGGCGCTACAGAAATAAAAACTTTAAAAAAAAACACTATTCCGACTGCTCTTACAGTACAAGGAGTGTGTGCATCTGTAAAGTATACCTTGCTTGCCACAATTTTAAAGTGTCCAAGTCATCGTTTTTAATGCCGCCATGAAGAGGGCTAAACCAAGGATATCAAGCAAAAATAAAATAAAGAATATAAACTAAGGATTTTACCAGGTACATGGAGGTCGCCAAGAATGATAAACCGTGAATTTTGCCAAGTAGAGACCAGGAAATTAAAGACATCCTGCTGGAATCAAATTCTTGGTGGCCTGATGTTCAATTGGCTAGCGTTCTGGCCTTTGGTACCACAGGCTTTCAGTTAGAATCCTGGCGGTGGCATGGATGTTTGTGAGGAATTCGGAATCCAAGCTAAACTGCAGGTCTCAGTTTAATTAGTCAAAAGTATGGAAAAAAGTGGCCATAGAGAGACAAACAAAACTAATCAAATTCTTAAAACCTCGTCCACTTTGAAATATCATGTCGAACGTTCGTTTGCCCCGTGTTTGCAGTGTTTTGCAAAACAAGCCCCGTTACCTCCCTTAAACAAAATCTTTAAATGTTATCTATGATGTATGTGTATTTATTATAAATAGTTGCAAAATTCTATCGCGTAACCCGATTTATGCTATCTTTAACAAGCCACATTGTCAAATCGTTCTTCTTCGGTCCTACATTTTACCGATTCTAGATGGAAGGTTTTTGTGTCTACTCCATGTTATCGGGATATGTCTCTAAATATGTCTTTCACTTGGATCAAGTCATCTAGCGAGCAGTAATGACATAGTTTATAATATCTTGAAAGTACATATTCTTTAGTTGGATAAATTGGGAAGTTGACAAAATGGAAACTTAAAGCATAGTCCTAAAACTCCTTATACTTGTTTTTTCTGACAATACACAATCTTAGTTTCTGTATACCTTTGGGCTGGTCGGGCTAAATTGATTGAAAATACACAATCTTAACACAATAACTTATAATAATCTTACACAATAACTTATACACAATCTTTTTACACAATCCTACTTGAGACTTTGTCCTCAAACAGGACTTTCAACTTATCAATTGGATTAAATTAATTATCAATTATCAATTGGATTAAATTAATTATCAATTATCAATTGGATTAAATTAATTATCAATTATCAATTGGATTAAATTATTTATCAATTATCAATTGGATTAAATTAATTATCAATTATCAATTGGATTAAACTTATCAATTGGATAGTTAATCATTTAGTTCAAGCTTTCTTTTTAAAGTTTTTTCCTATGTAGTGACCGATCAAGTTAGGAAAAGTATCAATGATATTATTTAATTCTTTTAACAGTTGAAAAAGGCGTTAGTAATGAAAATAATTTCTGTTACTAGTGGTGAAAAGCTTTTTTAGGAAGGTACTGGTTCTGAGTGGGGCCTGATGGCCGAGTGACCGACACCCTGACGCTCGGTGCCGCAGGTTTCGGCTTCGAGTCCCGGCGGTGCCATGGATGTTTGTAGTGTTTAGAATCCCCTTTAAACCGTAGATTCCAGTCTAATATGACTGTGGACATTGGGCGTATGGCTTATAATCCTATCCCGTAAAAAGAAGAACATCTTCTGTTTCGAAATCTGCCAGTGGACAGAGAGCCTTGGCCTGTCACGGTGCTTCTGCATCACTGATGATGATGATGACTGGTTCTGAGTCCGTAGAGCGAATAAAGTTGATCCTGCTAATTGTAAAATAATTTCTTTCTTGTTGGGAGGAATGAGGAGGGATAGATTCTTTGGGAAAGACTTTGTAACCTTTCAAAGATGCTATGTGGCATTTTCCCCCACAGTTAATACAGATAGGTCTGGGCATGTTTTCTTTTATTTGGCAAATGCCATTTTTGTCTGCCTTGGCGCATTTCAAACATATGCGTTTGAAGTTGTAGCTTGTACATTGAAGTAGTGGTTTTAGTTAAAACATTGACCCACTAATTTTGGTGAAGTTCATAACTTGTATTGATAACAATTGCTACATTTTAAAAATAGAAAGGATGTTCCGAGAATGATTGAGTTCTATCCAGGAAGACTGGAAGTGGCCCTTGATCTTATTTTTCCAGAGATGAACAGCTTTTGATACTTGAAATCTACAAATGAGTTCTTTAAGTTCTCTTTGATTTTGCATAAGGTAGTCTCTTCAGTAGTATTTTCAGAGGTCTTTAATTCCAGGGTTTTGCAACATAGCACTCATACTTATATGGTGGCAGCATTGCTGTGATGTTTCTATTGCCCTCTTAGGTTTTGAGAAAGATTCGGATGCAATCCTTGGTAAGCTTGTTGATTGTATAAGGAAAATTGTTATATAATCTTTGAAGTTCCACGTTCTTTGTCAGAGGCAGCGTGATGTAATGCCTAAAAATGTTTATATCTATAATAAACTCTTGCCGAACACGGGAGGATATTACACGGGAGGATACATGGCGTGATTAAAACTAAATCACGCTTTTTTTACGATATTGACTCTTGACTATTATAAGTTGAAATCCATTTTAAATAGCATTTTTATTTACCTTCGTTCGAGAACCAAGGGATTTTTACTTCAAACATTCGTTTTTTTTTATTTTTTATTATTGCTATTTCTGTTCAAAAACAACAGAAAAGAAAACAGAAAGTTTCAAAAACAAGTCATAAAGCAGCTCGAACATTCGTATGATCTCCACGTGGCTAGATAAATCTGAAAAGCATCTCCTTTTATGATCGTGTGAATTCTTTTAAGTTATGCAAATGGCCTGTATGATGAGGATTCATCCTACCATGATGCTAAATGCTTTCTTTAATTTCTGTTGTGATTTTAATTGGCGTGATTTGTGTTTATGTTATGTAAAGTTACGCAATTTCCATTATCTATTGATGGATGTGTTTTTTTTAAATTCAACTCGTGGTTTGAAGGTCACCTATCACAATAACTTTGCGTCACACTCGCACATCAGATAGCACCCCGCAATCTAACCGGTATTGTTAGCGAAGACAAGTCGCATACGGTCGAATCAGATGAAAAATAAAATCTTCCCATATCAGAAATTGACAGTTGTGACAGGTACTTGACAGAACAGTCTGTCTTTATTCTAAGAAGTCCCTTCCTACACCCTTTGATAACCAAACTCTAAAACCTCTATGTTAACGGATGTTGAGATTTGGAGAGCTCTGCAAACAGGAAACCCAAGTGAGAATATTAAATCTCTGAATTTAAGCAGCAACTACTTCGTAGCTATATTAGACTACATCATAATACTACGTTTTGCACCTTCTCAGTAGCTACAAGTGAAAAAAAATAAACCTGAGATTTGATCCATCGTTAGTGAAAGTATGTATTTCAGTCTTTACCACTTTTTGCATTTTAGAATATATCTAAGGTGCATTCAACTTATTGTTTATAATATATAAATTACCAATTATTTTAAATTTATCGAATTATATAATTCCTTATTTCCTTATTATCATCCGATTCATTATTTCCGTTTATTTATTAATATTATGGCTAAAAAGCACAGTATTAAAATTTTAGCAGTATCACCTTGATTCATCATATTTTCCAAACAATGCTGAACAAATCAAATTTTAAATTGTATTCCAACTTTTCTTTCAAGTAGCAAAATTGGGATTTTTTCTTGTTGTAATGTAAACTTTGATCTTTACCGAAAAAGTCATTGAATCAAGCGAACGAAAATCTCAACTGTGACATTGATTCATGGCTGAAGTTTGTAAAGACCAAACTGTGAGGATTCTTAAAAGGGCTTCGAAATAATTCGTCCTATCGAATAGCATATTTCATAGCATTTTGAGTAGCAAAATTGGGACTTTTTTCTTATTGAAACGACAATTTTGATCTTATCAAAAAAAAATCATTCAATCACAGTGGAAAATCACAAACATGACACTGATTCATGGTTGACCATAACTGTGATGATTCTTAAAAGGGCTTCGAAATAATTCGTCATAGCGAGTAGCATTTTGAGTAGCAAAATTGTGATTGTTTTCTTATTGTAATGAAAACATTGATCTTGATCGAAAAATCATTGAACCACAGTGTAAAATCCCAACCGTGACATTGATTCAAGGTTGAAGTTCGTAGAGACCATAACTGTGACGTTTCTTAAAAGGGCTTCGAAACAATTCGTCACAGTTGATTATAATCCTGATTTTTCCTTGTTTGTTACAAAATTGTTTAATTCTGTCTTTTTTATTGATTTTCAAATATTCTCTTTACAAATGAAAGAGATAACGTTTTATTATTAGCCATTTAATTGAATTAAATAAGTATTTGACTGAATTATTTCTAAATTTTTTTAATTATGTATTATAGATATATTTTTAAATTTTTATTTGTAAATTGAAATTATTTGTTTATTTAAATTAATCATAGCTACGAATTTATTTAACAAAACATAAAATATTTTCATGAATACTTTAGTTTTTTTAAATAATTATGAATTTAATTTTTATATATTAAATAAAATTTTTAAAAAATCTTCAAAGAAAAAAAATATATTGGGACATGATTTTCGATATATCAGTTTCGATTATCAAAATTTAATTGTAATGAGCTTAAAGAAAACTTGAACAGATTTTATTATAATCGAACCTGATCAAATTACATAAATTATTAAATGTGTCTAAAACTTTGCTAGTTGAAAATTTTATTTTCATTATAATAATTAGTAAAATTTAAAAAATATATTGCCCTAATTTATTTACTGTTTCTACAGAAATTAAAATAAACAAATAAAGAACAACAGAACATTTTTAGAAATTGTTTTTGGAATTATGAATTGAATGTTTCAGTCATGAATCATAAAATAATATTTATTAAATCATAAAATGTCCTTGAAATAATATTTTTCGATTATTCTAAAAAAAATAATCTGAACTCTTAATAGACCGTGAAATTTTTATCTAATGTTTCACAAACAAATTTTTATGAATACATAGTTGCATAATAAATTGCTTTATCATATCTGTAGTTTACTTTAACATGTATTATAATATTTCAATGTAAGCCAAGATATCAGTATATTTTTTACATATATCATACTGTACTTTAACAATATCGATCGCGATTTATCATACTTCGAAGTGACAAATTATTTTTAACAATGGTGGAATAAATTCGGAGCAGTATAGTAAAAGTTTAAAAATATTTTGTTTTTAATGTGAAAAGAGATACTTTTACGTATCTAAATATAATCGACAACCAATCAAGGATCTGTCTGACTCATTGATATACATAACAATATTGATGTATTCATCTCTTGGCAACAGAAATTGCCTCACTGCATATTCGAGATAGCCACAATCTTACATAAGAAAACATTTAAGTGCCACATAATAATATCCTTTTACGGAATGTTCTTAAAACTAAAGAATCAACGGCCATAACATAGATAATAAGCAATAAAATTCGAAATTTTTAATTGAAAATCTATTAAGAACAAAACGCATAATAACATTCTTAAAAAAAAAAAGAAAGAAAAAAAAAAATAGAATTCCAAACGAATTTCTGTTCTTGAAAAATCTCATTTTCACTTTGAAATAAAATTGTTTTTGCTTTCACCAGACGTTTTTTTAGAATAAGTTTACATTAGTTTTCCTTATGAATTTTTTAATAATTATTCAATTATTAAATATTATGTAATAAATTAATAATAAAATAAATTAAATTATTACAAAATTAAGTAAATTAATTATTGCAATTATTAAATTATTATTTATACATAATATTTATTTTAATAATTAAATAAATATTATTAAATACATAAATATTATGGATAAAAAACTCGTAAAAGAAATTTTTTAAAAATTATAGATATCAGTGAAAATGTCTAAAATTGAAAGTGGTCAAGCATACGAAATTCCCGCTTCCGATACCATTCCCACATATGTTATGGGTAATAAGAATTTAATTTTCCTTCAATTAATTCCTTCCTTCCCTCCTGGTTAACGGAAACATTACTTTAGCATTCTTTAAGTAAAGCGCCCCTAATTTATTTAATATTTGCAGCAAAGAGAACTTTGGTACTTTAGCATTGCCAGGAATTTTTTCCCTGAAAGCTTTCTGAGACAGAACTAGTCAACAGCGTTACACTTGAAGAAAATCATGTCAACATTCGTATAGCAACTTGGCGATAGCATGTTAATAAAGCTGGCATCAATTGGTAAATAATTAGAAATTCACTCAATTTAGTTAAATGAAAACGGCTTAAAATTAAAATACTTGAAATACAGTTTTAAATAGACAAAAAGTTATATTTCTTCATTATTGTTAGTCAAATTTTAATATAATAATGGAAAAACATCTTTTTAACGATTAATTGAAACTAATTTCAGTTTTTCATATAGTTTTTGAACATACATATTTTTTTTAAACATTTTTTATTGTTATTATTATTATTCGATGTTGACTTCTCTGTTACTGAACAGAAGACTGAGGAATTTACTGCATTGTCATCTGAAAGAGTTATTGTTGCAATTGTTGACACTGTAACGTCTCGGCCTATACTAGACCTATAACGGCTTCAAGAAGAGGGCTGCTTTCAGCTTCATGGGAACTCTTTAATTTTTATTTACAAACATTATATATATGTGTGTGTGTGTGTGTGTGTGTGTGTGTGTGTGTGTGTGTGTGTGCGCGTATGTGTAATATACAGAACTCTTGGCTAATACAATTTATTAGTTACAAAAAATAATGAAAATTCAAGAATTAAATTTGATTCACAAATACAGTTCAATCCTAGGAGGAAGGCGGCATGGTGGCCAAGTTCCTAGTACTCTAGCCTTTGGTATCCCAGGATTCAGGTTCGAATTCTTGCGGTGACCTGGAAGTTTGTGAGTGGTTCGGAATCCCTTTTCACCTGTAGGACCCAGTCTGTTTAGCCCTTGTGTGCACAAGATGATCGTAGAGTGACAAACCAAACCAAACCTAGGATGGAGATAGAGTTTTCGTTTAAGATAGAGTTATCGGGTCTACGTTGGATCTAATTCCCGGATCTGTGGCACACCTTAGTTATTACACGGTGTGATAAACGAAAACCACATGGGGTTCACTTTGGAAACAGGTGGAAAGTCCGGTTTATATAGTCACTTCCGAGAAAAAGAGAAAAACAATACTTATTGTCGACTCGTTACAGAATTCTCCTCTCCTTCTTCAGCAACCTCCTTTTAAGAAAATCAGTCAAGAGAGGGAAGGATCAGCTTCCCTCACTTTTCCTTAGAGTAAACATTTCTCAGCCCTTGGTCTATCACCCATCACGATGCAACAACTCATAACGTAGTTCATATCCCATCTGTAGTTGTTTCAACCTGTGGAGGTAGCGCAGACATTCGCTAATTTCCTCATTATGCATGATACCGAATATATATTGTCCGATTTGAGTGAGAGCTTGTTTTCATTAGTACAAAACATTCATTGCATGTAAGATAACTATCCACAACATTGCTTGTTTGCTGTCAATGATGGGTTTATTATGTACTCATTAAAGAATATATATTCCTCTTTCCTGGAAATGAAATGCCGAAACTCTTCCCGAGAGAAAAAAAAGGCTACATTATAAGTTTATGGAATTTGCAGTGATAAAGATTTTGAAATACTGGCATACATTCTAGATGACTGGTATTCATTCTAGATTAATAATAGGACTAGTAATAAGATAATTTTATTGTAAAGATTTTTTTTAAAAAATTCTGATTTTAAGTCTGTAAAGCTTTGTTTTAATAGTTGATTAGATCGACACCCTGTTGTTTTCGTTTGACCCAAAGGTTTCAGCTTAAAAAGATAATACTAAAGCTCTAATCAATGATAGCGATGAATTGTTCATTATTCTATAATATGAACAATATGAACATTCATGAACAATATTACAGTCGTTTTAAAATTTTTAATCACAGATGATTAGAAACGTCTCAGTTTTTGTTTTTAGAATAGCGAGAACACAATAGAATTTTGATCTGCCTCCATATTTTGTGTTAATATGTTGAAATGAAGACAACCGGATTTTAAAACATTCCTCGTTCTATTAGTTTGAGTTTCGCACAATAAAAATAACTATTTTTGTAGTTTCTTATATCAAATGATCGACAGCAACTTCTAGAACAATTCCATGAACCAGTGAGGAGATCCATCGAGTCATGTTACCATGTTTAACCTTTACAGGGTAAAAAATGCAGATTTTTTTTATCCTTGTGATGCAAAGACATGAGGCACCCGAAGGGAGAAGTGTGACTTTACTGTCTGATTGTGGGGTTATAACCGGATGAGGTTTAGTCATTTGTGATCCATTCTTTTATGGGCACTGGGTACCCATTTTAGTCGCCTTTTACGACATGCATGACAGTGGTGCTATTCTAACCTGGACCCATACGGGGTACAACTATTTTTAAAACAACTTAAAAACACACGTTGCAAAGTATAGTGCTTTGCGCCGCATATCTGACTACCACACTTAACAAGTAATAAGTTCATCCATTTTCGCTTTAAAATGTATGTTTATCTCGCTATACAATTTATAATCAACAAGTTTTTGCGGATTCATAGCATTAGAGACTTGAAAGCCATAAATGCACACACATTGAATATTTAAAAAGAAAATTAAAACATTTTCTTCTTCTTCAATGGCGCTGGCTTTTGGTACCACAGGCTTCAGATTCAAATCCTGGCTGTGGTATGGATGTTCTTGAGTGGTTTGGAATCCATGTTAAATCGTAGATCCCGGTCTAATTAGCCTAAAGTATGCACAAAATGACCGTAGAGCGACAAACAAATCTTAAATGGCGCAATAGCCCCATGGTGGGCTAAGGTAGTCTGTCTACTGAAAAATTTCGAAACAGGAGATGTTTCCTTTTTACAGGGTAGGGTTGTCAGCCCTACGCCCAATGCTTTACAGTTATATTAGACCGGGACCTACAAATTAAAGTGGATTCCGAACTACTAAAATCATCCGCGGCACCGCTGGAATTCAAACCATGTGGCATCGAGCGCTAGAGCGTTAGTCACTTGACCATCAGGTCCGTATATTACATTTACATTTAGCTTTACATTTTTAAGAGCTTTTTTTATAACATCATCTTTATATTTTTTTTGGATGGGTAAATCATTTGTGATCCATTCTTTATATTCTTTTAATCGGGGGTCATGTGCGAGGGAAATGAAAGACATATGCGAATTTTGCTGCTAACCTAACTCTAACAGTGAACGGCTGTCATAAAAATCCCTTGCAGTTATAACACCTCAAATACCGCTTTATATTAGTACAATTACAATAGTATAAAGGGGCATTATACTAGCATATTTAAACTATTATAAATACACTAGTTATACTTTATAATAGTATTATTGTTTCACTTATAATATAATAATTAATAATAATAATTGAAATTTGTTTATATTAAATACCTAGTTTGTTCTTCTTAGTAATATGAATATTAATGTAGGCCGACATAATAGAAAACAATTTCAATTCCTATAGTGCCAATTAAATAATAATTTTTAAAAAAATTGCTAGTCCATGTTTCAGAAAGTTACCGTATATTATTACTATTTTCCCTGGTTATATTAATTATATAATTACTGTAACCATGCTTCCTCTTTCACACTGGCAAGAGCGGCCCCTGTGGCTTTTAGGAGAAAGGGTCAGTCGGCCTCGAGATTCTCACCCGAAAAGAAGTACAGCGCAACCACGCGTTTCTGTTGATGAACATCTAGTTTACAGTCTCTCACCCTGAGAGGAAATATATTTAGCGCATTCCTGCGTATTAGTCGGCCTACAGACTCTCACCCGGAGAGGAAGTATATTTTGCGCATCCTGCGTGTAATTGAGTCTCGGATTTCCCGTTTAGAAGTGGAATCCTTCCACGAATAATTATATGTCCTTAAATGTGTTAAATATAAAAAGGTCTCTAATTGTATATGTAGGGTGTTTGTGCTTGTGTCGATAAAGCTGTGAATTCTCTTACCTGTGCCTTAAGTATCTCAACCCAACTACTACCAATTACAATCTGGTTGCCCAATCTACACACTACATTACTATTTGCCCTATTTGGTTATATCTCGCCCTATGTAATAAAGCCACCAATGTCATTCCGGTCCATAACTTTTGGAGATATCTTCTTTAAATACTTGTGTATCTTTTTGTAATCATTATAAGTATTAAATAACCTTTGTTCTCTTGATTATGATTACTATTGTGGAACCTATTTGTAATTCTACTCTTTCAGGTTGGTAATACTAGCATCCGCCATGTCGTTTGCCCAGCGCATCCTCTTCTTCCTGCTGACCACGTCGGCGCTGCTGTTGGCCACATCCTGGACGACGGAGTCCGCCCCCGCAAAGTACGATGTGACCGACGTGGCCCACAACGACCCGTCCTTCCGCAGCAACATCTGCCAGTTCCTCTGCACCAAGGATCCCCCGGAGGGAGGAAACTTCTGCAACTGCGACCGGCACCCCTTAGGTTGAAGCAGTCAACGCAGGTGAGAGTTTTCGGCAAATTCCGTCACAAAACTCAGTCGCAAGTCACTGTGACAGATTTCGTTATTTATTTTATTTAATACTGGGCAGGACGAAGCTTCATTAATTTCACTTATGTGAACATTTTACAAAGTAAAATTCATATTGATAGAACCATGGTTATGTTGGTTGGCAAGAGTCGAAATCTGACGGATTCAAAACAGAGCGGCGAAATATAGGAGATAGGTATTTTAGGAGGGGAGACAGGTATTTTGATAACAATAAAAATAATTTTAATTTTTAATAATTAAAATTTTAAATTACATAATATTAAAAGAAAAATTTGATGAAAAAGTTCACAAGGATTACTGAACTTTTCTTCTTTTAAAACTGTTTTGCTTGCGCGTACGACTGAGTAGCATCCCAAACAAGGAATCGATTCATCCATTTTTGCTTTTAAAACAGCTCTTTCCGCTTCCCACACAACCTTTGACCGAACTATACTTTTAAAATGTTTTTTTAAGACTTTAGTCCTTAAACAAGAGATTTCCAATCTGGTGTAGGCGTACCTTAAAAGTATATGGGGGTACATTATGAGTACTTGAGAATGATATTAATAATAGTGAAAAACAGAAAAAAAAAGAAGAAAGGAAAGAAATAATCATTGATCATTGATTGTCTCTAACTCGGAAATTTTCGTAGGATGATCAGCCCTACACCAAACAGTCATATTGGTGACAGTTTAAAGTGAATTCCGAACCACTACAAACATTCATGACATCCATTAAAGGAAGGACTTGCATTTTTTTGCCTTATAGTCTAATAGGCAGTAGATAAAATCACCTACTGCTTTCTGCAATCAAAGACAGGAGTTACAAATCGCTACGTGACTCAAGTACTCCGCAAATGTACACGATTGTTCAGGTATTTTGCCGATTGTAGTTGTGAGCCATTAATTGAACACGTTCTTTGTAATTGACTGGTATGTACAGGTAGGGCTTTTTGATTTTTCATTATTTAGAAGTTTTGTTTGGTAGACAGAGTTATTTTCTAGATTTGGGCTGAAACAGCAGGGGATCTTTAGTTGTTCTTGTTTTTTGAATAATAGAACTCGTTTCTCTGAGGTGTCAATATAGGGTTTGGCAATCAAAACTCTTGACTCTTCACTGGTGAAAGGGAATTCATAATAGTTGTTGTAATATATTGCTCTTGAGAAACGTTACATGGCGAAAACTTTCTCTTTAAAGAAGGCTGGCCATTAAGTTTTAAAATCAGCAATATTTCTATGTGTGATATTTCTTCGAATTTGTTTGTATTTGTAGGGGATTTTATCAAATTTACATACACTTGTGTGGATTGCACAACGTATTTTCTAGTACGAATAATAATATAAAAACTTATAATAAACATGCCTAACACAAACAAATAATTTCTATTATCGAAAAACGATGGAGTCCAGTGAGAAAGTTAGACCTGGCTTAAAGCGTAAAAGTGGTGAGTGAAGTCAGCACATGTGTGGTAGAGGAGATGACCCATTTCCAAAATGAAGGCTGAAATACTATCCATCTAAAAGTTTTTCAAGGGATGAAATTTATCTCATGTTGTTCTTGTTATTGTCGTATCCCTCATGGAAGGAAGGAAAAGAGGGACAGCTTCTGTTTTTGATGGAGCGTCCTACAGGTTGAAGTCTGACTTCTGCTCCGTGTCGTTGAAAAAGGAGGGCAATGACTTCCGGGTTAACTACCCCCATTTTAGTAACGTATGGGAGAAAAGGCGAGAAACTCCCACCAGGTAGTCCTGCACACAAGGTAAGCTGCTGAGTGTCACAAAAGTTAGAGTCCCACGTTTTTTGAAATAATAGAGAGTTTTTGCATACCGTATTTTGGACGTCCGTTAGCTTTTTCTCCCTAGCGCGCATGCACATAGGAAACATTATTACAGATACGCATGCGCGCTAGGGAGAAAAAGCTAACGGACGTCCAAAATACGGTATGCAAAAACTCTCTAATGTCTACAACAAAGCCGGCAGCGGAATGAACCTCACCAGCGGCGCACGTTATTTATCTCATTCTTATATGGAATACATAAATGGTGCTGAAAGACTGCAAAACCACATAAAAAAAGAGTTTATTAAAGAATTTTTGATGCTCCCTTTTCAAAATAACCAATTATTTTAAATTGAGACATGACATCCATTTTTTTTTTTTTTTTTTTTTTTTCGATAACACCTTTTTTATATACAATCGAGGATTAATGAAAGAAAAAAAATGAAAATTCATAAAAGAAAAAAAAAAAAAAAAAAAAAAAAAGAAAGTTCTAAATATTTTTCTGTCTTATTTTGATATTTATTTATCCTGTAAATAATATTTTTGGATATTTTTTATTAAATATAACATTAGTTTGATATAATAAATTATAATTATTCTGATATTTCGCTAAATGATAATTATGATATTTTTGATGAATGATAATTATTTTGAAATTTTCGATAAATTAGAATCATTTTGATATTTATGAGGCTTAAAGAAACATTCTAATTCATTGTTTTAATTCCAAAACTAAATAATTAAAAGATAAAACATTTGCACTACTTTCACTTCTAGGCGTTTTGGGTGTAAAACTAAATATTTTAAATTTTAAAATTTAATAATCCTGACATTGTGAAAGTAAAGATAGCAAGTAACTTTATTGCTGCTTATTTCGAAACTTTAAATTTCTTTGTCGTCGATATACTTTCACAAGTTGTTGTTTGTTTTTAATCAGTTTCTTTATCTTTTGCCGCAATAGTTTCCTTTTCGTCGTAATTCTCAAATTCTGAAAATTTTGAGGGTTGAGATATAGGTATGATTTGATAAGGAAGAGATAAATTTTTGAAAATATATAGATCATGAGATGCGTAAATATTTTTTTTTCCTTCATTATCAGTTTTTCTTCCCCACTCTCATTGTTGTAAAAGTAATTGTTGTTTAAAAATTTCTCTGAAAAAAATATTTTTGCCATAATTCAGAAATTCTAATTTTAAACAAAAATTATATATATATATATATATATAATTTTTTGCTTAAAATAGAAGCTAGCTAGAATATTTTTATAGAAAATCCTTTTTTCTCTTCCTTTCAAAGTTAACCATTTTCATAAATCTGTTATAATCTTAGTTCTTGTATTGTTTATTTTTTTATATTATGCTTGGAGAAAATAATAATTTTTGTATTGTTGTATCGTAACCGTGCTTCCTCTTGCACTAGCGCCTTCCTGTGATGTTCAGTAGAAATGGTCAGTAGGCCTACAGACTCTCAACCGACAGGAAGTACAAACGCAATCTGTGTCCACTCTGAGAAACGTTCAGTTTAGTCTCTCATCCGGAGAAGAAATATAATTTGCGCGTCCCAGCGCATTAGTTGGCCTACAGACTCTCATCTGGAAAGGAAGTATATTTCTTGCACCGTGCGCGTAGCAGAGTATCGGGTTTTTGGCTTAGAAGCGGAATCCTTCCACAAATCTATAATTATCGGTCTTTACATGGGTTAAACAGTGTATGTCTCTAATTGTATGTGTGTGCAGTTTGTGCATGCGTAAATAAAACTGAGTTCTTCTACCTGGGCCTCAAGTATCTCAATGCAGCCTTACCCGGTTACATTATTGGTTACACAACCTGCACACTACATTATAACAATAATTTCAATATTTGCCCCAAGTTTCTGTCCATTTTTATTTCAAAGTCATGTTCTTAAATTTTTAAGAATATAAATTAGTAAATAAAACCAACAAAATTTAAATGTATCATTCCCATGAATATAAACATACATGAATCAGCTTAATCAAACTAATTAATAGCCTGGATAATGAATGCCCTCGAACTACATGAGAATTATTCCAAAAAAAATTGTCTAATGAAATAAAAAAAAATAAGAATTTAACAAAAAAGATCTATATAGTCTTAGTTTGATTGTAATTTATATTATGTGTCGATATTAGCTGAACATGCAATGAATCATTCTAATTAATTGGAATTAATTAATTTATTCCAAAATTAAGCATTTAAAAATGCACAAACTGTATTTTATCAACCACTAAAAGTTTTTGATGTGAATTTTTGATTTGTGTGTTAAGAATTTTAAAGTTAATGATTATCACATAGTGAAAGTAAAGATAGCGAATACATTTATTGCTACATATTTCGAAACCTTTTTATTTATTTTATTTGTCATCGACAAACTTTCGTAATTTTTTTATTTATTTATTTATTTATTTTTTACCACAAGGGTTTCCTTTTCCACGAATCCGTCGTATCTGTTAAATGTGATGTTAATGACAACCATTGTAGAGCATCTATCTATTCTAAGCAATAAAGCTTTCCTCACACCATTAGCAGCCTTTACTTAACCAACCCTTTTTCTTTGACTCGACGTTTCATCTGTTTGCAGCCGCATTTGAATCTCGCCAACTTCTGATTAACATGAACAGTTGATGGGGTTTGAAATACCCAAAGGCAACGGGTGTACCGGTTATCGAGTTCCAATGTGGTTTAAAAAACACTAAACCTCCACATCTTAAATTAGATTTGCACTAATTGAGGTTGCTTAAATTTATTGAAATAAGAATGTAATTAAAAAATATAGAAAAAAAATCTCCCGCCATGAGAACAATTAAAACAGGAGATCGAAAAAGCAAAAGCTATCGATACAATAAGGCGTCCATTGCATGATGCCCTCCCCAAAAAATACAAATAATAATAAATAAAAATTAAAAGGATAAAATAAAACAAAGTACAGTAGAAAACAAACAAAAGTTATACAAGAAAGCACAAACAAAAGAGTTATACAAGTACCAAAAACACACGAAAATTAAAACATGACAAAAATGTGGTTTCAGATGCATACAACAGATGGCGCCACGGCAGTGGCAGAAAATCAATGCAAACAAATACTTCAAAACAAACAAACGCTTGTAGCAAAGTATTTTTTTTTTTTTAATGTTTTTTTCTCCGTCCTTTGGTTATCACGATCTGTCCTTCGTCTGCGTCTGTTGAATGTGACTGCTGCAATGATATGAATAACTGATAGACAGGATACTGACCGTGACATTTACCTACTACTAGAATACCCATCTCTTGCATTTGATTGGAGGTGCAGTCTGCTTCATCAGCATAACTCATACATTACAGATGACCTGGTGGCCAACTAGCTACCGCTCTGGTCTTTGATACAACAGGTTTCAGTTTAGAATCCTGGCAGTGGCATGGATGTTTGTGAGTGGTTCGGAATCCAAACTGTAAATGGAAAAAAAATGTAGGTATTGGTATAATTAGCCGAAAGTGGGCACACAATGTCCGTAGAGCGACAAACTAAACTAAACTATCATACATTTCTACTCATAGGTATATTTATAATTGTGTAATTTCTGCTTGGATAATGTGAAATATTTCATAGCACTGGGTATTTACGAATCACATTCATAAGATATTCTTTTTCATAGACTCATTGATGTACTTTCTTAGCATTGGAATTTCTTAACTGAATTTCCCTAATGCCGTAAATGATATTACTGAAATTTACATATTAGGGAATGAATATATTGGAACGATACACTTTTCGTCTATGGCGTTGTGGAATTATTGTCCTATTTATACCAACCGCAACTCGTCGGCCTATATACATATTAGACATGCTTAGTAGGCCAGGGGGGGCGGGCGGGGGAGGGTATAAGTTCATTTGTTTTGAAAAGGGGTATAAGTTCATTTTGTTTGTTCAATTTCATTTATTTTATAATATGGGGATGGACCAATGCATGTACAATGTTTTCATATTCAAAATTTAGAGAAACGACTACAAGCTAATGAATTTATTAAAATTAGGGTTATTTCTGTTGCAGAGACATACAACCATGGCTATTTGTCTCCAATAGAGCTTTAACTCTTTTTGATGTTTTCAAATCAGGACCTACTTTTATTATAAATGTGATTTTAATGTTTTGACAGATTACTGTGTTTATTTACTGAAGACATGACACAATCACATGCTTTTATCTCTAAGAGAGCATTGAAATAAGTATTGCACAATTTATCATTGCTTCATCCCCCTCTCCCCTACAAATACTTCCTTCAAGCGAGATCAACAATACAAATTTATTGTATCATATATTTATTTTATTTATAATATTGACCGGCTTCCCAAAATCATATATCCCATTATCATGAATATAATCTGAACTACCACGTTAAAATTCGGACACACTTTTAAAATACTCGAGACAGTAGCTCAAGCTGGAATGCTGTAACAATTCGCGCTGCAAGCAATTAAACCCGATTTTACAATATAGCACTGAGATGGCATATTGATTTTATTCTACAAAATTATATTTTGTCTACAATATGTTTAAGTTGTATCTTGCTTATTAATTCATCATCATTGGCGCAACAACCACATGGTGGGCCAAAGCCGTCTGCCTAATGGCAGATTTCGAGACACGTGATGTTGTTGTTTTTAACGGCCGTACCATGCTGAATATACCGGTTCTCGTTAGATCACCGAAGTCAAGCATCATCGGGCGCGGTCAGTACTTGGGTGGGTGACCACCTGGGAACACCGCGTGCCGTTAGCAAATTTGGGACCTGAATGGCCGAGTGTCTAGCGCTCTGGCGCTCGGTGCCCCAGGTTTCGGGTTCGAATCCCGGCGGTGCCATGGATGTTTGTAGTGGTTCGGAATCCACTTTAAGCCGTAGGTCCCGGTCTCCTATGACTGTAAGAGCGTCACGGAGCAAAAGTCAGGCTTCTACCTACGGGTGCTCCATCATAACAGAAGCTGCTTCCTTCCCCTTCAATCATGAGCACGTATGGGCTCGTGGGCTTGGCCAGCCAAGTGGGATAAGAAACAACAACAACAACAGGGCTGACAACCCTACTACTAACTACGGCTTAACTTAACGGGAAACGGGAACTACGTCTTAAAGTGGATTCCGAAGCACTATAAACATCCATGGCACCCCTCCGGGACAGTACCCTGTGGTACTGTGGCCATTTAGGCCCTGCTTATTAATTATTGCTGTTAAAAACTGAATAAATCTTTAATATTCTCTATTTTGTTTTTCTTCCTCGAAAGTAATTTTAAAAAATTCACCATAAAAAAATATTTTTTCTTATATTTTGATTTATATAATTGGTGTAACAGTATAATTAAATGTTTTTATTAAATCTTTGTAAAATTTAATAAAGTTTATTGCAAATGACAATGTAATTTTTGTTTATTTTCAGACATCTCGCAGACAGCACCGAAAATATTTAAGAGGAAAACCGTAGTTTAAATCCATGTTCTGCAGATCATATTCACTGCAATGTATGTTTTCTCCCATGTCCAGTTTGTAGGATTTCAAGAACTGTGTATATATATGAACCTGTGATCAATATAAATATGTGTGTCTATTCTTTTTTTCTTCTCTTTTTGTGATGAGAATGCTTCGTTCCATCGCTTCATTTAGTGCATGCTTCATCAAGGCATTATGGAATCAGATTAATAAATTTTAATAATAATCAAAATGTGTTGTTTTCTTTCATTAAATATTAGAAATTGGCAGAAGTGCATTCAGAAAATTTCAGTCATGACAAAAAAATGGAAATGCGTGAAACTCAATACACATTATTTTTTACACACATTCTTGGTGGAAAAATAAGTACTTAAAAAATGGGAAGACAGATAATTTTTATTCTTAGAATGTCGGTCTGCAGATACATCAATTTTAATGGTTTTTTTAATGTTTGTTCTAATGCAGCTGGCAGACGCTTAGAAAATTCTCTGCGATGCCTTAAGGAAAGCGCTGCACAGACGTTACTCCCTCAGCACTACCCAGGAGGTGCGTGTAACTTGAAGATAAGCTACGGACGCGGAGTAACAATGCCCCCGCAACGCTCTACGATCCTGTTAGACTGGGACCTACGGTTTGAAGTTCCTTCCTAACCACTACAAACATCCATGGCACCACCGGGACTCGAATCTGAAATCTGTGGTACCGAGCGCCACAGCGCTAGCCACCCGGTCACTCAGGCCCACCAGTTTTAATGTAAAGGAATTAATTATATTCGTTTAAGCATCGGAGATTCACTTTCATCAATGAGATAGATGTGGACTTTCAGAGTTAGCAATAGACGTACCAGTTACGGAGTACCAATGGGGATAAGACCCCCTTAACCTTCTCATCTTAATTCATATTATGACAAAAAATGGAAATACGCGAAACTTAATACATATTATTTTTTACAGATATTTGTAGTGGAAAAAAAGTACTTAGGATGTGGGAAAATTACAGAGAATCTTTATTCTTAGAGTGTCGTTATGCTACTACATGAGTTTTAATGTAAAGGAATTAATTAAATTTTCTTAAGCATCGAAGATCCGTGTTCCACTTTCACCAATGAGATAATAGATGTGGACTTTCAGAGTTGGCGACAGGCAACTAACATACCAATTACGGAGTATCAATGGGAATAAGATCCTTTAACTATCCTCATCTTAATTCATATTATTAAATCACAATTAACAGTTGTCTGCTTTAAGTGTTCGTAAAATAAAACGTTTAAAATTTTAAATTCGTATCCATAAAAATTAAGAATATTAAATTTTAAAATAAAAATAAGGTAAAAAAATGAAAAATAAAGAATTAAATAAAAGTAAAGTGAAAAATGAAAAATAAAAATAATTTAAATATAAATGTAAGGCAAAAAGATAAGAGAATATAATAAGAGAATTTAATCTAAATATATAAATAAGAGAATTTAAGAGAAAAATAAGAGAATTTAATCTAAAACTTCGGTACAATTAGGGATGAGCTGCAGCTGTAGAAGCCATAAAAAGTATTAAATTAACCTGAATTCTGTTGTTTTATTAATTTTTATTTGATTTTGTAATTTTTTTTAATTGCTGCCCCAGTAAAGCTAGGTTTCCACCGGACACTACGAGTACAATCTCTTGCAAAAATCTAGCCAATCGGAAGTCTGATATCAAGTCAATCGGAAGCTTGCCCACTCAAGCATCCGTTTTCTATTCCGTGTAGGAAAGACATCTAATTAATGTTATGCTTTCTAAGAATGAAAAAAAATATTTTTCTTTCTAGCCTCTTAATTTGTATTAATTTTCTTTAACACAACCTTCAAAAAATAGGCTCGCGTTTTCTCAAATATGTCGTCTTTCATAAGATCTAGAACATAATTACACACTTGTCGAGAGTTTTTACCTTTAGAAAAAAACTTAATAGGATTAGATTAGATTTTTAAAACTTTAGGTCCTATTAAAACCAACTTAATAGGACCTACATTGTAATAATTTTGAGAAGATTTTATGCAATTAAATACATCGCATTAACAATATAAATATTTTTGTACAATTAAATATCTGTGATAGGCGAGGAGAAATTTTTTTATAGTGGCGCTCGGTACCACAGGTTTCGGGTTCGAATCCGGCGGTGCCATGGATGTTTGCAGTGGTTTGGAATCCACTTTAAATGTAGGTTCCGGTCTAACATGACTGTAAAGAGTTGGGTGTAGGGCTGACAATCTACCCCGTAAAAAGAAGACATCTCATATTTCGAAATCTGCTAGTAGGCAGACGGCCTTGGCCCACCATGGGGCTGTTGCGCCAATCCTGATGACACTCATAATAAATTGTACAGCAAAACACGAATTAATGTGCATTTTCAATTAAAAACATGCTTTTATATAGCGTTTTAATTTATACCTTCTTTTATTTTACGTTAAGGAAATCATTTAACTTTCTATTGTTGCCTAATTTTGTTTTTTAATATACAAAATATTTCAGAAATATTCATGATTCCGACAGTCAGAATAAAAGAAATTTTTATCTGGAATAAATACAGAATATTGTATCTAAACAGAAACTTCAACTAGAATTCTCTTTGGAATGATTTAGTAAGAATTGTAAAATTTCTGAATAAACGTTACTTAAAAAAGGACTTCAATATCATTAAAATATCGAATGAGAAAGTAAGTGAGTCAGTAGAAAAGGAGTATAAAGTAATAATAGAAGAAGAATGTGAATAATTTTGATAAATTTGAACACAATTTCACAATCGGTATGTTAAAAATCTCTGCGAATGCAAAATGCAATATTCATAGAGTGTTCTAAGGTGTCATGAAGCTTATTGTTCATATTAACTTTATTATGAGGATTAATTACCACTGGCAAGAGTATTTATGCTTACTTCATTATATAATTAAAAAAGATCCAACATACTAACTAACATTGATCATAATTTCAATGATTGATTTATTAAATATAATATATATAAAATCCATTTCCTTCTCCTTCTATCTCAAAAATAAATTTAATTTCTCTGTTTCTCGTATACAACTGAAATACTATTACGATGAAAAATTAAGGGCAATGCCCTACTCGTGGCTCAATGGCAACATGCTGAGTATTTGGGCTGTGGTTCAATAAGCTGGTGGCTTTGTTGAAGACACTGTTTCGAAAAACGAGTAGTCTTCGATAGCGTTTGGGATGTTCCTCATCTTGCCTCATGAGTCGGACTCCTGTGAGAGTTTTCCGGTTTTTCTCCCGTATGATACACAAATGCGGTGTAGTTCCCTGTAAAAAGTCTTCCCGGAAGGCATTGCTCCCCTTATTCAGCGGCATGGAGCAGACTTCTACCTACAGAATGCTCCATCGGAAACAGAAGCTGCCCCTTCTTTCCTCCTGCCATAAGGGAGACGACGACAACAATAGAGAGTTTTTGCATAACGTTTTTTTATCGTCCAATATTTTTTTCTCCCTAGCGCGCATGCTCATAGGAAACATTATTACAGATATGCATGTTCAATAGTAAAATGTTTCCTATGAGCATGCTCGCTAGGGAGAAAAAAATATCGGACGATGAAAAAACGTTATGTAAAAACTCTCTAATAACAGCAACTTAAGTCGTACTTATTGGCGTACCAGTTACGGAGTTCCAGTGTGGTTTTAAGAACCACTAAACCTCCACATCTTAAAGTAGTTTTTAAAAAATTGCGCAAATTGAGGTTGCTTAAATTTAAAGAGATAAGAATGCAATTAAAAATTATAGAAAATCATCTGCTATGAGAACAATTAAAGCAAAGCATCGAAAAAAGCAATATCTATCGGTACAATTAGACTCAGTTGCACATTTCCCTCACAAATACAAAGGATAAAGTAAAATAAAACAAAATACAGCAGGAAACAAAGTTATACAGGTAAACACAAACAAGATTTATACAGGTAACAAACAGATCAAAGCAAATAAACACATGAAAAATATATAGCAAAATGAGGTTTCAGATGCATACAACAGATGGCGCCACTTCAATAGCAGAAAATCAATACATACAAACACTTCAAAACAAATAACGTTTGTAGCAAGGCATGTATTTTTTCTTAACTTTTACAGTTAAGAATCATTTATGAAATTTAAAATAAGGAAACGCTAAATTAGATTTAAATTTTTAAAGCTTTAAATATTAATAGATAGCCAGACATTTAAAACAAAAAAGGTGCACATCGCATCATG
Organism: Caerostris darwini; assembly: GCA_021605075.1. NCBI lineage: Eukaryota > Metazoa > Arthropoda > Arachnida > Araneae > Araneidae > Caerostris > Caerostris darwini. The sequence continues at coordinate 138,834 of BPLQ01005389.1, read as the reverse complement.
CAATTAAAAAAATAAGCCAAAGAGGGCAGCTCAGATGAGCATGAATTGATTGGAAGGAGCTTAGAAAACAATCTTAAGACCTCCCAGCTGCAAAGTGAGAATCACACGGGAGTTAAAATAGTTTACGAATTCTATCTCAAAGTTTACGAACTCTCAAACGCTTGAAGCGTTACGCGACTGGTATTGAACCAATCACCATCATCATCAGTGGCGCGACAGCCCCATTGTGGGCCAAGGCCTTCTGCCTACTGGCAGATTTCAATACATAAGATGTTATCTTTTTACGGGGTAGGGTTGTCAGCTCTACGTCCAACGCTCTACGATCATATTAGACCGGGACCTACGGTTTAAAGTATATTCCAAACCACTACAAATAACCATGGCACCGCCGGGACTCGAACCCGAAACCAGCGGCACCGAGCTCCAGAGATGGAACCAATAAGGATCGAATATAATTTTCTTATGACGTGTTGTTATAGTAAGGGGGCAAGTTATTTTTTTCCTCCTGTGTTTGTTGTGTTGCAATTAAAATGTCTCTGTCTTTTAATGAATTTCTAATATATGAGGTATGAAAGCACCCTAAGGTATATGATTTAAGACATAAAAATAAATATATGAGTGAAAATGCCTGGCAGAAAATAGGGTTCGCCATGGACATGAATAATAAGTCATTGTATTTTCTTGCTTCTTCATATATCATTACTACCAATGATTAATAATTTCTATAAATTATTAATGATTATTTTAGGCTTAAAAATATTACATAAATTTCGTGCATTTATATTCAATGTATATTTTTTATAAAATGAATCTTAAAATTATATCATACGTGTGACTGTTATGTATTGTACTTAATATGCAAGTTAAATTAATAAGTACATACATAAATACATACTATACTATATATATAGATACGTGATTAAGTATCAGGCCAGCATATATCATTAGTAATTCTCTAATTAATTTTAAATACACATATAGGAAAATCTATATCCTTAACAGTTCCCCAAAACTCAATTTAGGTCATTCTACACTTTTTTTTTCATATAAAAATCTATAAAAAATGATAGAGTGAATATAAAATACAGATTTGTGCGACCAAAAAAACTGTCTCATGGAATGAACCTAATCATCATTTAAAAACAACATTATTAATTAAAATAAACATTATAAATCATTGTTCTTAAGTAAAAATAATAAATCTAAACACAAACCTAAACATTATTTAAATTATTTAACATTAAGGCAATTTGTTCAGAATTCAGAAACAGAATTTTAAATTACGAATAATTTGTGATATAAGATTAATTTACAAATTTCCCTTTAGCTTTGTCAAAATATAAGTCAATGAAAAAGAAAATCGAATTAAATAATCGTAATGAATGAATATATATTTTTTTTAATCTTGAAAGAAGTGACGAAAAAGAATTTAGAAGAGGAAATTTCATTCAAAGTTCATTCAATTTCATTCAAAGTTCATTCAATTACATTCAAAGTTCATTGAATTACATTCAAAGTTCATTAAATTACATTCAATGTTCATTCAATTTATTTTACAGTCATTGTGAATTACAATTTGTTAAGCATGTATAGCATTAGAATTATTTAATATAATACAATTATTAATTAATTATTATACAATTATTAATTAATTATTATACAATTATTAATTAATTATATTACAATTTTTAATTATATTATTTACACTAAATTAATTCTAAAATTTATAATTTATGCAACATTCATTTGAATTTTTTGTATTCAATATGTTTTTAAGCTCTCTTCTCATATTTTTAGCTTTATAATTTTTTTTTACTTTAGCAAATTCTGGAGTTGAATAATAATAGATATGACCAAACGAAGTACCGTATGATTTTTCATAACAGTCTTTTTTTTTTCAGGAAAATCAGATATAGGAGTCAAATTTTTTACCATAAGCTGAGCTTCAATTATTTGATTTAGAAAAATTATTTACAAATTTTGTGATTGTTTTTTGCATGAATTATTATTTTTGAATGCGAGATAATTTTATGTTCTGTTCAAAGTTTCTCCCACCCTCTATCCCACTTCTATATAGTTTTCCCCCATTTGTTTTGTATTCTGGAATTTTAACTGTCGCAAAAAAAAAACCAGCACTTTCTTAATTCACTTTATCATGTATGTTCTAGAATTTAAGTAATGCTTGATCAATGGCATCGACATTTCAAATCTTTCTGCTCATGTCACGATTTATGTTCTTTTTTTTTTCGTAATAATAATAATATCCTCAATGTCTCCTTGATATCAATGTCTTCTTCAACAATATTTCCAATTCAATGCTTCAAGTCTTACATACTTTCTATTTAAAAGGTCGGCTGAAACGTTTATAGGCTGACACATAGATGGCGCTACTAGTATTAAATCCATATGATTTTTGGTTAGCCCTAACCTTCAAAAGACACGTGTATACATTTGACAGCTGCTGCACTATTAGTATGTGAGTTATAGCATTTTTAGTGAAGCAACTGTTGTTAGTTTGAAAAAATGGATAAAAAGGAATTTCGTGTGTAAATAAAGCATTGCTTTTTGGCAAAAACAAAATACTATGGAAGCCAAGGCTTGGCTTGATAAACATTATTCGGACTTTGCACAAGGAAAATCAATCGTAGAGAAGTGGTTTGCGAAATTTAAACGAAGCAAAATGAGCACCGAGGACGATGCACGCAGTGGACGCCCCAAAGAGGCTGTTACTGACGAAAACATCAAAAAACTCCACAAAATAATTTCTGATAACCGTAAAGTGAAATTGATTGAGATAGCTGAGATCCTAAAGATATCAAAGGAACGTGTTGGACATATCGTGAATGAATATTTGGATATGCGAAAGCTCTGTTCAAAGTGGGTGCCGTGCGAGCTCACAATCGACCCAAAACAACAACGAATGGATGATTCTAAGCAGTGTTTGGAGCTGTTCAATCGTAATAAACCCGAATTTTTGCGTCGATATGTGACAATGGATGAAACATGGCTCCATCATTTCACACCGTAGTCCAATCGACAGTCAGCCGAGTGGATTGCACGTGATGAACCGACTCCAAAGCGTAGAAAGACACAAAAGTCGGCTGGCAAGGTAATGGCATCAATAATACGCATGGGATAATATTCATTGACTATCTGAAAAAGGTAAAAACCATAAACACCGACTATTACGTAGCGTTATTGTAGCGTTTGAAAGACGAAATCGCGGAAAAACGGCCTTATTTGAAGAAGAAAGTACTGTTTCATCAAGACATTGCACCGTATCACAAATCAATGAAAACGATGGCAAAATTGCATGAATTGGGATTCGAATTGCTTCCGCATCCACCGTATTCTCCAGATCTGGCCCCCAGCGACTTTTTCCTTTTCTCAGACCTCAAGAGGATGCTCGCTGGACAGAAATTTCGCGTCGATGAAGAGGTAATCGTCGAAACTGAAGCCTATTTTGAGGCTAAAGACAAATCGTACTATAAAAATGGTATCGAAAAATTGTATGACCGCTATAATCGTTATATCGTCCTCGAAGGCAACTATATTGAGTATTAAAATCAAATTCTATCAAAAAAAAAGAAATTTTCCATGCTAGCGTACGAATCTTTCAGCCCACTTGATATTTTGCACCGTGAAAAAAACACTTCATTTTAATTGTTTATCTTAGAACAAGGCGGTCACCTTCAGCCACCAAGGGCATGGATCCGGGTCTTCCCTAGCCTACTTGCAGTACCGTCGAGGCACCCCAGACAACCACCGAAGTGGCGGAGGTATTGGAACTGTGCCATATGCGCTCATAATACTGCGTTCGTCAGGAGACCACTTCTGAACGGTTACAGCGTCTTGTTAGGAAAGATAAACAATAAAAGTTTGGGTTTACCTCAACATGGAAAAGACCTAGCAGGCATGAAGATTTGATGGGTGATCTACAAGAGATAATTTTCAGGAATCTAAGTTTTTTGAAAACTTTTGACGAATACAGATGTTTCAGTGTCATATACTTAGTTCAGCAGCTTGAAGAATTGGTTGTTGTAAATATAGCAAAATTTCAAAGAATACATTTTCTTTATAACAATGAAAAATGGTCATGATTCAATAGTTCATTGTCATCTTTAAACGGAATAGATTTTAAATATCAGAGAGAGGCTGAAAATATATTTCAGTTTTCTTGTCAGTGTTTTTGTACTCTCATTTTCATATTTTTCATTTATATATTTGTTAAAATTTTGATCTAATTATTAATTTCCTTTTTTAGAGTTTTGTAAATTGTTTGGAGTTCTTTTCCTGATTTGATTTCCAAGTTTTCGAAATTTAATAAATAAAAGGATCTGGCTTAAGTTAAAAAAATATACTGAATCTCCCAAGATTAACACTAATATTTACACTCTATCACATGATATTTGTAGATAATTCTAAGTAATTTTAAAGCTGAATGTTAAAATTAATTTTTTTTTCTATTTGTAATTATTGATTTAAAATTTAATACAAACAAGAGATTTTCCAAGAATCATTTTAAGAAAAACCATAATGGTTAAAACAAAACGATAAAAAAAAAAGATGACTAAAAAGATAAAAAGAGAATCCTTAAATTAATATTCTATGCCAATTGACTTTGAGATACGTGATCACATATTAGCCGCTATGTAAAAGTTTGAAAAAAAACATAAATGATCAAATAATAAACATTTGAATGAAATAAAATATTTTTACAATTAATTATGCATTGCAGTACGATAGATGTATATAAAAATAGCTTTCAGAAAGTTATTTAAAAATAAAAATAATCATATTAAATAATCAGTAGCACTTATTTTTACATTTAATATTTTTCATAATAAGCAACATTTTTTTTACTTTCTAATGCAGCTGGCAAACACTTAGACAGCTTGGTCTTGGATGCCTTAAGGCAAGCGCTGCACAGACGTTACTCACTTTGCATTACCCGGGGGGCGTGTAACTTGATGGTAAGCCACGGACGCGGAGTAACAATGCCCCCGCAACACTCTACGATCCTATTAGACCGGGACCTACGGTTTAAAGTGGATTCCGAACCACTACAAACATCCATGACACCGCCAGGACTCGAACCCGAAACCTGTGTTACAGAGCGCTAGTCACCTCGGCCATTCAGGACCCATAATAAATAACATAAAAGATTTTAAAAATGATGAATTAATTTTGTGAACCAAAATTGTTCTCCGCAACATAAGAATAAAATTTTAAACAATTGAGATTTTTTTTTCAGTGTAATTTTAAGTAGTACTGTATGGAATCATTATATTTCTAAATCATTTGGCAAATCATTCTTCATGATAATTTCTCATTTATCAAGTTTCGACGAGTTATCTTTACAAACTGTGTTTTACTCAGTGTTATGTCTCATGTCACACGGCGTTCATGAAAAGATGGTTGAAGAATTATTGTCCGCCAACACTTTACGACTTCGTTTGGAAAAACAAATCGTATCTCGCACAACGTTCAGATGCATTGGAAGTAGAAAGAAGCAATTCTGAATTACCAGTGTCGTGGATATCTTTCCCATGGGTGGTGAAAAACTCGACTTGACTGCTGCTTGTAGAATAGTACTTTTCTCAAGATGAGGTCTTTTAGTTCATGTTCTAAGGGTGAATTATCACGAGTTTGGCAGTTCAGTTTTGTGAAAAAATATTTATAAAAAATGTGTTTTTCATTTTACAACTTTTCACAAGAAATGTGCGATTCACTCTAGTTTCTATTTTTTTTAGTCATATTTACTATTTGGGTTTGTTTAGGTTTATTAAATTTTTCATATTTCTTGTAGGGATGGAGATATCTGATTTAAAAACCTCTTATCATATTTTACACCCCGATTAAAATCTGTCATCAACAGCTGTTCTCCAAAATTCTCATAGTACTTCTTAATGAAAAAGCAATAAATTTTTTTTTAAAGAAAAAGAGCTGTTGTAACTATAAAAAGCTATTGTAGAGCTGTAAAAATATATTGCTGTTGTTGTCGATCATCAGATTGTATTTTAGGTTTAACATATATATATATTCAGTTAATGAATTAAACTACAAATTCTAAGGAGAAAATGATACCTGAACCTAGTAAGCTCGGTTTTTTAAATATGTGGCAGGATGTGATTGCTTGCAGTGGAGTCTTGAAAAGCACAACTTCCCCTAGTTGCTGGGATGAATCTGAGATATCCAAGTGATGTCTTTTTCCTTTTGCATCTTTAATACTGTGCTAAATAGAAATAATGATACGGTTTATACTTTATTTTAGCTTTCTATATTATTCCATCTCCTCATTCTGTACAAATTGTTTCTTTTATTATATTAAATTGACCTACAAAAGAAAAAAAAAGATATTAAAGAATTCTTTTTTTATTTTTTACTTAAGCAATGAAAAATAGTCATATATACCCTTCAAATATATCAAAAAGAAATAAATACAAAAGATGAAATTTCATTAATTTAGTAAAAATTAAATTCTTTAGTTTCCTTAAACATGTAAAAATCGGTCCAAACTTGCAATAATAATAATGATGATAATTAATAGGGAACGAAATAAAGTAAAAAAAAAAAAATGACATTCAATTCGTTTGAAGAATTTTATATCAGTAAGTAAAAACACATTTTCTCATATTTCTTCTGAATAATTTAAACATATAAAATTGAGGATTGGGAAATCCAATTTTCTTACACACACAAAATTAATCTAGAATGCGTTTTTCTTGATTAATCAGTAAAATATTTTCAAACTTAAAAACAATTACTAAAATTTCAACTGTCTTTTATAAATATATCCATACTTAAATTATTAGTAAAATTTACGTCAAAGTATATATACATTACCCCAGAAACTGCATCCGAGCAACTTGAATTAAGTCAATTTCACTTTATGTAATTACGTTTTTTCCAACGCTCCTTATAAATATTTTATCAAAATGTGTAAAATTTTAGTTTTTAATTCTTTTTGCCAGAAATAACATATAATGTTCTTTTATTTTAGAAGTATTTTTAGAAAAATAAAAATATTTTAGTGCTCACATTATGCGAAGCAGTTTTAACTCAAACATATTTTTTGATGAAAATTTCTCGTCGATACACCATCACGCTCAAACATAGTTCAAAAGAGAGAAAAGAGGGATGAAAAATTATCTTAAGCAAATGTTATGTTTCCTAAGCAGTACTTAACAATCAGGGCCGGATTTTCCTATAGGCTAACTAAGCTTCAGCCTAGGGACTCAAGATCAAGAGGGGCCTACATTCAAATGGTTAACAAAATTAGAATTACACTATTCTAAAATCAGTAAACACTAAAACACTGAATCGAAAAAGAGTACTTATGAAATAAATTTATCTGAATTGAATTTGCTTTAATCTTCAATGTATTGAATATATTTAATTTAATTTGATAGAAAATAGGATAATTTTTATTGCTTATTTTATTTTCGTAGTCAAAGATTTTTATTATTTTTATTTTGTTTCTTTGTAAATGTTGTGTGTTATGTTTGATTAGTTATTGTTACAAGTACTCTATAGGGTGCTGAGAATAAATGTCCAAATAAGTGGGGGTTTTGTGCCACATTTTTTTATAAAGATTAGTACCCATCACAACATGTTTCCTTTATGTTAACATATAATTGATATATATCACAGTAACGATGTATTTTATTATCTCTCATATATTTTACAAACTTAAAAATGGGAGGGGAAAGGGCCTCATAAGTGGGAATAGCCTAGGGCCTCTTTTCATCTAAATCCGGCCCTGTTAACAATGATATTTGTTTGTACGCGTTGAGTGTGTTGTTAAGGTGTAGGTGGTTGTTAATGGGCGAGGAGGTGTTGCTATATGACGTTAAATAAACATTCCTTATTAAAAATGAAATGCGACTTTTTGTTAATTGAAAAACGTAACTACTACTTTTTATGGAAGTAATTTCGGTACTGAATTAATTTGTATGTCGATGCTTGGAAAAAGCGAATGTGCAATTTGTTGTTCTTTACCATGAGCACTTAATTTCTTCTGATGGATCACATGAAATAAATCATAAAATACAAGAGTATAATCATATTTATTTTTTAATGATCTATTTATTAATATAATTAAATCATATAAAATAAGTAAAATATTCCTCATTAAAAAAAACATTCTAACTTCAATATTTTAAACTTTTTTCGCATCTTACGTAATGTAAACTTCAAAAATAATCTGACCTTCATTAAAATTCACCGAGCAATGTAATTTTTTATTTGTAAGATTTTCTGTTCATTTCAAATTGTAATACTATTTATTAAGAGTTCCTTTTTTGAGTTCTACTGTTCAGGAGCAAATTAGTTTCGACCAAAAGTGTTGCAATTGCCGAAAAATATTTTCTCTATATATTTCTTTACTCCATTACATTAACCTAAAACAGAAAAAATGAAACATACCTTATAATTTCGAAGAATTCGTTTTTATTTTGACATGAACGAATGATAAACAATCGGTTGAACGCATCGTCTGTATTTAAGAATGATTTAATAATCTATAAAAAAAATTGCCAAAAATTAGTGAAAAACAGATTTTTTAACTATCGTAAATCACTTTATAATGATTTCAAAAGTATAATCACAATATAAAAGTATATCAATTTCATAATAATAATCACTTTATAATGATATTTGCTAGTATAATCAAAATTATATAAGCACAGCAAAAAATAATTTTATAAATTTAATCATTTTAATTTCAATAGTTTTAGATTTTATTAGTATCTTACATAAAGTAATCATCAAGAAAAATCGTACTTTTATTAAAATTCCAGGTTCGAAGTTTTCGTTCTTATTTTTTCTTAAAAAAATAATAACTATTCTCTTTTCTTTTGAATAGAAATTATACTATAAATGCTTTCATCTTCGAGCTCTCTTTTTTTAATGACAAATTAAATTTTTCAACGAACATGAAGAAAAATAAATACGTTTTTAAGTTTTATCTAGATTCCAACATGGGAATAGTTTTTTTGTTGTTTTTCTTTATTTTATTATCTATTTAAAATAGAAAGCAAAATATTATTTCGAAAGCAAATAAAATCACATCTTTAAAATAACGATAAAAAAGGTTTCCATTAAAACGCATTTTTTCCATTGAATATTAGAAAACAATTAACTATCCTATTACAACATAAATTTTTAGAATACAATTCATCCGTACGTTGCCACTCAACGGAATCTCAATTCTTTCGGAAATATTTACCAAATGGTTGATAAATAAAAATAAAATGAAATTTATTAAATAGATATTTTAAAAAAATCAAAAATTGGTAAAATTTTAATTCATTTAATTAATTAATTAGTTAATTTTAATTAATTTAATTTTAAAAATTGGTTAAATTAATTATTTCGTTTGCAGACGATTTTTTAAGAGATTTTTTTTTTTTAAAGTTACTTCAATCGTTTGGTAAAAATTAAAATTTAGTTTTCAAGATTATGGTTTGAACACAACTTTGAGAAGAATAATTCTTTATCGTCTGAGTCGAATCCAATGAAAAGCAAACATAAATATCTCCATTTCGCTGACACGGAGCATTTAAAAAAAGGACAATATTATGTGCACATATGATTTCTATATAGTATGAAGAATAAGTATCGTTGGTATTATTTCAAAACGTTTGCCTGTACAAGCAAAATAGTTTCATAAAAACTGAAAACAAAGCAGGCGATGATATATTTATTCATAATAAAGACATCGAAAAGACGATGCCGTTGAAAGGATGGTGGTTACATTTTTTTAAGAAGTTTTTTGGTTATATTACATTGGGAAAAAATGGGAAAAACTGTTATGAAATCTGATGACTAAGATTTTTTTTATTTAAGTAGCAAACTACACTTTTTTTGTTATCGTAGTTATTATTTTATTACAATAAATAAAACATACTAAAAAAGATTCTATTTGAAGGATAAATCAGCTGCTAGGATTCTTAGTAATGATTCATAATTATCGCTCTTCACCTGAACGCATTGATGTGCATTTTAAACGCTTTTTTAGTACTTTCAAAAAAGACCATGTTCTCCCCACGATGTCAACAAAATTCCTGAAGATATTTTAATTAGAAACTACCAAATATTATAATTTTTAGTACTTTTCTACTCCATTATCTATAAAATACTTTGAAGAAATATAATTCTATCATAGAAAATGTGTAAAAACTATGGTAAAACGAGTATTTATTGTTTGTAAAGATTTTTATAAAGATTACGATGATTTTTAGGACTAGATTTTAAGAACTTTAGAATTACTAGATTCATAGTTTTATTCAAATAAAAATACTGATGTTTATTATTAAAGTTATTCAAATTTTTTTATAGTGATAACACAACTCCCTTCCTTCGCTATTTCAGTTGTTGTTATTGTTGTTGTGGTATCCCTCATGAAAGGAGGGTAGAGGGGGACAGCTTCTGTTTTTGATGGAGCACCCTTAGGTAGAAGTCTGACTTCTGCTCTGTGTAGCTGAAGAAAAGGTCAGTGCCTTCCGGGAGGACTTTTAGGGGAAACTACCTGGCATTTGAGTATCGTATGTGAGAAACCCCGCAAAACTCCCACCAGGTAGTTCGACTCACGAGGCAAGATGCTGAACATCCCAAACGCCATTGAGACTCCTCGTTTTTTGAAACAGCGACAACGACAAAGCCGCCAGTGGATTGAACCTTCCCCTTAATGCTCACCAGCGACGCGCATTAAGGGGAAAGCAAGGGAGTCAAGAGCCAAGAACCAGGCTCGCTATTTCAGTAACGAGGCGAATCGATTTCGAAAAAGACAATGTGCCTAGATCATCTCACATCGATATTTAGGGTGTCTCGGTTTTTTTCTCCCCATACGGCACTCAAATGTGAGGCAGTTACTCCTAAATGTCTTCCAGTCAACGCCGTCAATGAGTTGTTCGTAGCATACAAAATTGGAATACAAGGCCCACTGGGGTTCAACAACACAAAAAAATTATGCATATCCTGTGCTTTGGTTTTAATTGCTGTGATTTAGGATTTTGAAATGCACGATATACATTTAATTTGAAAATACTCTGATGGTGGTAGTACAATTAGTAATTACATTTAATATGATATGGTATAAAACAGGGAACTCTGATGATTTTCTTGCGGTCCATCTCATTTTAATTCTATTTTAATTTTTAAAAATTCCAATAGGAAACAGCATTAGGAATATTTTAATGAAAATATAAATATTTCAATATTAGAATTTCATTCAATTCATCAATATTCAATTTTATTTCATCTCCTAACAAATGAAAATTAATTCCTTCAATTCTTCTTTCTGTTCCAAAGATTATCTAAAGAAATCATTACGAAGAGACATCTATCTACGTTCGTATTTCAAACTTGTTCGTAGAAGTAAAGCGGATAGATAGAAAGGAGGAAAAAAATGTATTTGGTTGAAGCATCACATAAGAGAGAAGAGAGAATAAAAAATATAAATGGGCATCTTTTTTTTTCTTTCTTTTTTTTAATTTACAAAACATAAAACACGCTCAAACACAACGGATTCAACTCAAACACAAGTATTTCCACATCGTAATGGGTGCTTACCTACAGCACCCATTACGATGTGGAAATACTCAAATTGAGATCGATTTGCAAAAGCTAAGTGAAAGAGTGGAGAAACAAACATCGCACAAGTAAAATAAATATTTTTTAATTATTTCATATTTTTTTTTTTTTTACTTTGTTTATATTTACATATTTCTTATATTTCATTTTTAGTATAATATATTTCTTTACGATGTGTGTTTAGTATCATTATTATTATATTATCTATGTTTACACGTAAGAATAATTGTAAACACAAAGATAATAACTCATTATGTTACAATTTTTCACTCCAAACCATGTCTATAGTGGGTCTAAATCTAATATGGAGATATATAATTTTATATGCGGCCCGCGGAGTTATGACACATTTACATGATGCTTTATGGTCATTATAAAATAAATATATTTTGTAAAAGTGTATAAATCTCACGGGTCGGAAAAATATTCAAGGCGGGCAGCGGGTTGGCCACCCCTAGATTAGATAGAAAAGGTGTAAGATATACATATATATCTAGATATATATACATAATTTTTTTTATATTATTATTATTTTTAAGTAAGGAATAAAAGAGAAAAAATAAAAAAATAAAAAATAATAAACTGTCAACATGCAGAAAAATATTTCGTATACCATGTGTATTTTTTATAAAATTTAATCCTGTAAAAAAAAAAAAAAAAAAAAAAATTTTGCTTAAATGATGCAGTATGCGAAATACTAGAAAACAATGAAAAAAAAAGAAAATGATAAAAAAAAAAAAATTAAAAAATAACATTTTTCATGAAAGTAAGCATACTAAATAACATACAAATATCCTGGAACAATTTTTTTTTAAGAAAACGTTATTTGTAGTCCTGATTTTTTACTTTTTTTTTTTAATTAGTAGAAATCAACAACAATACAATTATTTGAATGAAAATTTAGAAAATAAACTCCAGGGAAAAAATCAGGGAAGAATATAGATATTCAGAAGTGTTCATGAATGAACAAATTTCTTTAGAAAATCAATTTTTGCAATTGGAAAATATTTGGTAGTACTTTAAGAATAAAATAAAATTAAATACTCTTAAAATACTGAAACACAATGATAATAATGATTTTTTTTTTCCTTAGATCGGCAGAAAATCCGTCCTTTTCCGATTTCGAAATTTCAAAGCCATTAAAGAGATCATAATTTTCTTTGTCCGACTCATGTCTCAGTGGCAACCTGCGCCGCTGGTTAGGGCTGAGTTCAATCCGCTGGAAAAAAAATTAAAAGAAAAATTATAAAAAGAAAATAACTAAAAATATCGGTTCTGATTATGGCCTTTTTGTGTGTGTGTGTGGATTATTAACATTTGCTTTTCAGATTATCTTCATGGCTTCCACCGTTCAGCATAACCCTTTCAATGTTGTTTACAATATTCTAAGTTTTTGTTTACATTTTTACAATAGTTTAGTGGCATCGACAGCTGGTCCCTAATTGTACCGAATTTAAACTTAATTTTAAATTCTTTTATTTTGCATTTTACTTTTATTTATTTTTAGTATTTTTATTATTATTTATTTATTTTGAGTACCATTTTAACTGAATTTTTGAAACTTTATCAGATATTTTTACTAACATTAATTAAACAGCCAGCTATAATTATAATCGTATTTATGAATTAAGATGAGGAGGTTTAAGGGGTATTTCTCCCTGGTACTCCGTAATCGGTACGCCAGTTGCCAGTCAATCCGCTGGGGGCTTTGTTGCAGACACTATTTCAAAAACATGAGGAGATTCGATGGCGTTTGGGATGTTCAGCATCTTGCCTCGTGAATCGGACTACCTAGTGGGAGTTTTCCGGTATTTCTAACATACGATACTCAAATGCGGCGAAGTTCCTCCTAAAAGTCCTTCCAGAGGGCACTTCCCTTCTTCTTCAGCGACACTGAGCCAAGTCAGACTTCTACCTACGAGTTCTCCATCACAACAGAAGCTTCCCTCCTCCTTTCCCTCATTTCATGAGACCACCAGGGTTCTTGGATTTGGTCTAGATCAGGGATGGGCAAACTACGGCCCGCGGGCCAACTCCGGCCCTCCGAAAGGTTCTATCTGGCTCGGGGATAGAATTTTTTAATTTGCCGATCCGAGGCAAATTAAAAGAAATATATATTTATATTATATATATATATATATATATATATATATATATATATATATATATATATATATCCTTTTCTACTTTGATTAAATATTTTTTTCAAAGGACTGATGATCTTTTTAATTTATTTTTATTCTACAAAACACAAATCGACGGAAATAGCAAGCACAGACAGCTTTCATTCGGTAAAGTGTTAAAAGCGGAAGTTCTTTGTTGGTTATAGCTGTAGACTGGTGCCAACAAGTATTATCACTTTCTTGGGGAGCAGATAAATGGGAATCCAATATAGGTGAATTAGACTTCACCTGTGGGGCAGACTGCGCATTTTAAGCTCCAGCCAGCAGCTTTTCCTTTTAGCGCGAGTTTTTATATTATTGATTGCGCATGGAAAGATTGCGGACATATAGCACCATCGTGAATAGTGGTGAAATTATTAAAAGTATAGCGTAGCTAGTGCTTGTTTGGGTTATTCGTAAAATATTTCAACCCCAAAATGGCTACTGAAAAACGTAATGTTGATTCAGATTGTCGAGCTTTTAATGATGAATGGACCTGGAAATATTTTTTACAGTTGTAAACGATAAACCAGCGTGCCTCGTCGCAAATTTGTTCATGTCATTAACATATTTAAATTGTAATACTTGTATATTGTTTTTAAAATTTTACAAAAATTTATCGTGGCTGGCGAAACTTTTTTTTTTTTTTTTTTTTTTTTTTTTTTTTTTTTTCAATTTTTGGCCCGCGACCGAGAAAAAGTTTGCCATCCCTGGTCTAGATGTTTGTTGTCTACCAAGTGGGATAAGGGGGAAAAAACAGCAATTTTCTTTTCTGTTATGCGATACATTATTTAAAATAATGTGAAATTATTATTTGCAAAAATAATTAGTTTAAAAACTCAAAAAGATTAAAGGAGGGAACAAACAAGTGTCAGAAAAGCATTCTAAGTGCTCGTAAAGAACTTTAAAAGTTCTTCTCCATGAACAAAATATTTAGCTCTCGATGTAAATAAATCAACTAAAGAGAAAATTAGTTCTTTCAGCTATTTTTCCGAAATTAGTATCTGGTAGAAATCCAGCTTAAAGCTTCTACGCAGGCATGGCACTCTGTATAACCATAGATTCAAAAACTAATTTGTACTTAAATGAAGGAAAAAAATTAGCTTTTAAAACTTTTCACATATTTTGAAAAATAATACTTTTCGACGAGTGTCAAACCCTTTATTTTAATATCTACATTCACTCACTTATTAATATTCAACATTTTCTTCCTTTTCGTCTCCTTTTATAACATCGTAAACAATAGAAATGAACTTTAAATAATGGAGAAACACATTTAAATTCTTACTGTATGAAAGCTTACGGGGCCTGATGGCCGAGTGACTGACGCTCGGTGCCACTGGTTTCGATTTCCTGCGGTGCCATGGATGTTTGTAGTGGTTCGGAATCCTCTTTGATTGCAGGTCCCGATCTAATACGACTACTACACATCACTGTGCCTAGAGCTGAGTTTCACCTTTACAGTTTGGGAAGGATGAGGGTAAGAAAAGTCTGACTGGACTCCGTAACGCTCTTACAGTTATATGAGACCGGGACCTGCGGCTTAAAATGGATTCCGAACCGCTACAAACATCCATGGCACCACCGAAATTCGAACCCGAAACCTGTGGTACCAAGCGCCAGAGTGCTAGCCCCTCTGCCATCAGGCTCCGGTCTAATACGACAGTAAAGTGCTGAGCGTAGGGCTGACAACAATAGCCCATAAAAAAATATTTCCTGTCTCGAAATCTGCCAATAGGTAGATGGCCTTGGTCCACCATGGGGGTTTTGCTCCAATGAAGAAGAATAAAAACCTATAATCCAGCAAATAAAGATATAGCTAACATTGATCACAAATTCAAATATTGATATGTATATAAAGAATAATTTCTTTTCTTGCAGCCTCAAAATGAATTTCTCGATTTTTCATATTCAATTGCTGTATCTGATACATATTGTACCAAAAAAAAATGCATGTATTTTAAAATACTTCATAAGCTCTAAAAATAAATAAATAAATAACGTAGAAAGATAAAAATATGAACTTTTTACTGTGGCGATTCAAAGTTTCCTGTTTATCTAAAAATAATAAAGTCATAAAAAATAAATAAAATTGTAACCTTTAAAATGACTGACCCTTAAAATTTAGAATTTAATGCAAGCACATAACAGCTATCTTAAAAAATTTTTAAATCCATAGAATTCCAAACGATTTTCTTTTCTTGAAAAATCTCATTTCCACTTCGAAATAAAATAGTCTTTGCTTTCACCAGACGATCTTTTAAAATAATTTTATGCTAATTTTTCCTCTGAATTCATTTTTTTTTTTACTAAATTATATAATAATTAATTAACTCAGCCATATGTTGAAACATTCTCGGCCCTATGTCAGTCCTGAGCCCGGTTTTAAATTAAGAAAGGATGGAGGAGGGGCTGATCATCCCACCTCGTGAAAAAACACCGATTACAGAAACCCGAAACTTAAATTGCGTAATGTTCATGGCGGGAAATGCAGAGATATTCGAGATCTCATATGATTGTTATCTTGCCTGGCCTACTGAGGATGATACTCGTATGATGCTTCAGGGGTAAAGCTCAACGGAACCTCTGGGGCTGATGGAGTCAATACCCGAGCCAAAATGTTAATGCCAAATGTTAAAAATTGGAAAGTAGAATGTTAGAGCCATGTAAGTATCAAGTTGGAAAGACTAGACAAATAACAAGGGGGATGAATAACTATAAACATGATATTCTTGAGGTAAGTGTAGCTAGCCAGACTGATTGTCGAAAAATTCTTGCTTGAAGAACAAACCTATTTTAGAAACAAAGCAGGAACTATCCAGTAAATATATACTTTAAAGAATATAATTGAACAAAGCCATGAATTTAACATAACATATATTAATTTTATTGACTTTCAGACACCCTTCGACTCTATTCATAGAGATATGTTATGGAGGATTTTGGAATTATATGACACTCCCCAAAAATTCATAAATATCATTAAAGAACTTTACAGAGATTGAAAGTGCTGCTTAGAAGTTAATGGAAACCTGATAGAGCCATTTATTATCGCGACTAGGGTAAAGTAAGAATGTATTATGTCAAGGTTACTATTCATAATTATAATTGACTGGATAATGGTAAATACTGCTAAAAATGCAACACGATGAATAAGATGATATTTTACTATAGTACTACAATTAGACTATGCCGATTATATTGTCTAAGTAAGCCTGTATTTAGTACTACTCAATTATTTTGTAAATAAATATCATGTATAAAAAAAGATGCCTTAGAAAAGTTTTAAAAATATATTGGCCACAAACAATATCAAACTTAGATATTTGTAACAATCTGAAGCTAATCTGAAAGAATTTTTTTTAAAAAAAGCTCGCGAACGAATTTAAAAAAAATAAAAATTAAGTGATGAAGGAAGCAGTAAGAGTCCACCATGCCTTTCTAAGCAAACTACATATATAACCAACGAGGAAGAGTTCGGTTAATTGGTATTTCTTTCGAGGACGGGTTGACTCTTACATTAGATTTTGGTCTTTGTACGTTTGTCTCTCCTTCCCCCCCCCCTCCAGTTCGACCTTGGAACAGAGGATTGGGTAGAGAAGGGAAAAAAAGGAGTGGACAGTCGATTGAAGAGTTTCAGGCTGTACAGAGGGTAAACAATCCCTTTAAACGAACTGACTTTTAAGATGATTTTGCAAATATTTCTTATATAATTATGTTTTATGTGTTGCAGTTGTTCAGTGCTGTTGTTGCAATTTTAATAAATATGACAACTAGCATCTCATTACTATTTTAAGAAATAATTCAATTTTCACCATGAAACAACATTGAATCAAGACCACACCCCTATCCTGCCTTAATCTGCATTGAAGCCATGAACCTCGCTCTCCAAAACTGTACCCATATATTTTATGGGTAATAAAAAAATGCATATGTGTCAACATTAAGTTCGGAATTAGATGACTTTGTGTTGATGACAGCTTTAAGTTATTCCTTACGAAGCAATAGTCGGTACAAATAATTCTGATTGTTATTAATCTGCATGCAACTTTTCTTGATTGCTCTTTTATGTTTCGTCGCAATAAGAGACTGCATGTGTATTGAGAGGATAGTATGGATTTGTTGGTAAAAGCTTGTTATCAATATTATGTTCAGATCTGAGTGACGAAATAGATTATAGATTATTTTACAAAAGAATTACATAAAATTATTGATGTAATTTCTATCTATTTGATTAACTGATTTATTATGATAAATTTCACCGAAAATCTCACTGTATTACAGTAGAACTGTAAGTACAGAACTCTGTAAGTCGAACTCAAGGGAGGCATCAAATAATTCGAGTTATAGAGTTTTCGACTTACGCGGATTTTGTAAGGAAATATTCGACTTGTAGATGTTTAGATTCTTTCGAACTTATTTTGAATTAGAGAGGTAAAATAAATAAAAATTCAAGTTACAGAGGTAATAAATATATTTATTTGCAACTTAAAAGTTATATGTACTACAATAAAAAATCAAAATAATTCCGAAACAACCTTAAAATTAAAAATATTATCTATTAAAAAAGTCAGGTTTTTTTTTTTTTTTTTTTTTTTTTTTTTTTTTTTTTTAGAGAATTTGATCGTTCTCTATCTATAGCAGTATCTAAGCTATAAAGAGCAGAAAATTCGTTTTCTTCCGAGTTGCTAGTTTGCTCTATGAAATTCCGTAAAACATTTAATGCTGTTCTTGCCTCTTTGATGGAAACCCATAGAGCGCACGTTATATTATTGGAGTCTTCTATGTCATCAAAATCATTCGTTTCGGTTTCTTCTCGATCTATAGAGGTAACTAGTTTCAAATGATCAAATTGTAAAGGTTGTAAAAAATGTTTTAAAATCAAACATTGCTAATGTTCGAGATACAGAGGTCCAATTTTTTTTTTTTTTTTTTTTTTTTTTTTCGAGTTACGGAGGGAAAATATATAAAAAAATGACTTGTGGGGATTGACTAAATATTTCGACATACAGAGGATTGAAATTTCGAGTAATGGAAGTTTTGGGGCTTGAAGGAAAGGGAACAAAAAAAATTTTCGAGTTTTGGAGATTTTCGACTTAAAGAGGTTCTACTGTACTACACTTTTACGTCGCACCAGACTTAAACTTTAATTAGGATATTACTTGTTGAATAATCACAAATAACTTTTTGGGGCTTTTACATTTTATATTTTTAAATACTTAAATATTATTAGAAGAAATATTTTAAAAAATGGACACTCAAAAAAATATATAATAATAATAAGTATGTATTAATCTCGTGATAATAGTTTCTTTAGTATTACTCATTTTTTCATGATGTTTACTGATGTAAACACAGATACGAAACTAACGGAGCATTTGACAGTCAGAGTGTGTGAGGTGGACTTTTGAACGCAGATTTTTCTAATTCACTTAAACATTCAGCAAAATTTTAGTAAAGTGGAAGCATAAGTTCAGAAAATAATGGATTCAGTTAGGTAAGATTAAACATTTCAGAATTGTTTGTGTATGTAAGTTGAATAATAATGTTTTCAGTCAGATCGGTTTTAGTCCTGGTAGTTCCAATGATCATTACTTCAATCTATTAAAAAATTAGTGGTTTTATAAATATAGATATCAAATGTTTTCTTTTATCATTTTTCATTTTAAAATTCTATAGTAATTTTATATTTTTTATGTCATTGTCACAAAAAATGAAAATTCACATTTAATCACAATACGAAAATTTATATACAATCGCCATATACTTTTTAGATAAAAATTATATGGCGATTATAAAAAATTTTTATGTTTATATATATATTTATAATATATATATTTTTTTTCTATTTTTTTAAATGTTTTTGATGTTATTTTAAAAATATATTTCCATATGTGTCTGTCTCGTTGCCGTTTCGGATGTGTCAACATTCGCATAGAGAGAACTTGTTCTCTCTCCTCCGAAATTTATTTTTAATTGTATAAAAAATAATCAAGATTAAGATAAAAGGAATAAACCCTGGTTTTAAAAAATGAATAAACCCTAGATTTAAAAGAGCATTATTTATTTAAAAATAAACCTATAAAAATACGTTTTTAAAATTAATGTGTGTATAATTTTTATAAACCAAAACTATTTCATTACAATTTACAATGGGATGCTGAAAACAAATAATTTTTAATGTGGGGCCATATTTTAAAAATTAACTTATATACACTTAAATGCCATGTATGAAATTGTAAATGCACTTTTTATGAATACTTTTTCATATTCTTTAAATGCACGTTAAGTATGCCCAAGAGGCAACTAACTAGTTGGGAACTTTTCTTATATCATTTTAAAAATGCATTTCCATACCATTTTCCTCACTACCTTTTCAGAATCTTAGAATTTTTGTTATTGCTAATATTTTAATTTACATTATTTTCAATTGCAATATAGTAATTAATTTGTGTGTTATTGTTTCATTGCAGTTGGTAAAAAAAGCATTTGCATACATGCAATATTTTGAATAAATAAATGTAAAAGATTCATGAGGAATTTTTTTAAACAAACAACAACATGATTTAAATAATAAAACACAAGCATGAATTCAGTTTTTAAAAAATTTAATAAGTGTTCAAAAAAATTAGTAGTTTATTTTTATACTAAAAAAATATTTGCTCATGAATAAACTTGCTTTAAAATTGCTAAGAAAATTAAAATTATCTATTTGAATGTAACAGCATACACAAATTTCAGCTTAGGTACTTTAAAAGATGCTGGATAAGATCTTTTAAGAAACAATAATATCAGTTTCAATTGGCAGGGTTCCAAAAAGGGGGGTGTTTTCTTTTTCACTGAATGAAAAAGATTATACTTCTTCATAATTATATTTTAATAAAAAAAATTAAATTTAAAGCATGCATATAAAATAGAAAATAGATGAGTAATAAAATGTGATCTGGATGTTCAAGAAAGCTAAAATGTAAAATTACTGGACATCATAAAACACTTATTTAAAAAACCATTCCTAAATGCTTAAGAATTGTTTATTGATATTCTTCAACATTGAAAGCTATTTTTATTTCTCAATAATTTAATTGGAAGTATTATTTTTTTTTAAGTGCATGTTGAAAAACCTAAGAAAAAAGTCATTATTAGTGAAACAAGTATTGAAGAATTTGTCAAAAGTTTATGATAGTAAACCAGCAATTTTAGAATAGATTTCATTTTTTTTAATTATAATTTAATAAATAATAATTTTTGTTTGAGATAAAAAAATTAGGTATTTTTGTATTAACACCTACTGTGTTAATAAAATCAATGACCCAATAATTGCAAATTATAAGTGAAGAAAAATTTATAGAAACAAAACACTATTATCATATAAATTGTGAATGCTTCTTTTTGTTCTTTTTTCTTATTTGATTTATGTGCTGACATTTTTTTAAATAATTTGTTTGCATTTTTTATACACAAATATCCTATCAAATTGATGTATAATATATATATATATATAATGTTTGTTTTATTAGCATGCAAACCATTTTATGATAGTATCATCCTTTTACTGGGTTATTTTTAGGTTCTAATATGATGCATAATTATCTATATATTACTTTTATATAAATTTTCTTAATTTATCAAAATTAAATATTTTTTGTAACAGTGGAAGTACTTTTGTTTTCAAGTTTTTAAATTATAAGTTTGAGGCAATTTATTATTTTTAAGTCATAGCAAAAAAATTACAAATTAATTATAAAACTTTTCATAATTGATAGCTTTGTATTATAGGTATTGCGGAAAGAAAGAAAAAAATCTAATTATAAATATATTATGCATGATTTCAAAGTTTAAGATCTTCAATTTAAAGAAAATCAGGAAATGTGTAATAGATATACTATAATTTTCTGCTTTTATTTGGTGTACTTTATACCAATTAAGTTCTGTTTTTGTTCTTATGGCATAAAATTAATAAAATATCTTAATTAAAAGAGCATTTTTGATGCCATAATTATAATAAAAAAATTATTATAATTTTAAAATATATGATAAAAGCAAAAGAAATAACATTTCCCTAATAATTTGTAAACATCTAATTTGCTGGAGAAATGAAAATCTTGATCAGTATTATAGTTTTAATTAGACCGACCTTATGTGAAACATTTTAAATTCTTTTCTATAGCTTCATATCAGACCTTTTTTTTATCTACTGGCACAATCTAATGCATGAGATGTATAACATTTTGTCAAATTTTGTGAAAGTCGAGCTCATTTTGATTGTCCATAACTGTTATATTTCTTCCTTTTAATGTAAAAGATTGTTTCTCTTTACTCACATAAAATGTTGTTAATTTTTGATGGCAAAAAGGATTTTCGGGTGGGAATTTTATAAGATTGATTTCTAAAAAATATTCAGAATAAAAAAAAAAAATGTCACGAATTATATATAGCAGCCTATAATCTGTACCCTGAAATTTTAGTTTTCTAGTGTGTGATCTATCAATAATAGGTAGGAATAGTATATTTAAATTATGCAGACACGTATGTTTTTCATTTAATTTTTAGAACTATTTATATTTTTCAAAGATTTATGCTTATTAATACATAATTTATTAAAAGCTCTTATTTTTATTATAGCCCTTCTTTCAACTTGGGGGAGCATACTTTTGAAATTCCCATGGTATTACATTCTGAAAATCGTAAAAGAGTATGCAATGAGTTAAAAAAGAAACATCCAGATTTGGAACACAGTATCATTGTCTTGCAAGGTGGTGAATCTAATACTCTGTATTGTTCAGATAGAGAACCTGTTTTTCGACAGGTAAAGAAAAGAGGACAAACAAATTTATTTTTCTTTATTTATAACTTGTAAATTCTGATAACTTGAATGTGCACAAACTATATATATATAACTATATATATTTGAATATGCATCTCTGCTAAGTGGATTTTGTGGTAAAGTGTGTTTGCCACTTCCCTATTAACGAACATTAAAAACTACTGGAAGTTATTTGGTATGCTACTGAAAAGTATCTTTTAAAGTTGACATTTCCGTACACACACACACATATATATTATCTCCATTCCATATGAGATTATGCATTTTGTAATTTTCTATTAAATAACAAAATAATGGCTTTATATTGAAACCTCCAAAATGTGTTTTATAACATTATTCTGCAAAAGAACTATTTAGCACAGAATTTTTTAATTCTGCAGAAATGTTTACTCAGCTGCAAAGAGAAATGGAAAATATTATATTTATTAGTGTTTGTATTATGTTTTATAGATCTTTGTGCTGGGAAAAATTCACATTATCTACAACAAATAGAAAATCATAATTATTGTTTTCTTTGTTCATCATCTTATGTTTATTAAGTTAATTTTATTTTAATATAAATTTTTATCAATATTGCATAAAAAAAATTTTTCTTCTAGGTAAAGAACTCTTAGAAATCAGCTTAACTTAAATCACTAAATTTAGATTTAATTTCAAAAAACAAAACTGGCAATATCAAGATGAGTTTAATTTTTTAATATGAAATTTACAAGTTTTTGATTAACCTTATGTTTTTTGTTGAAAAAGTTTTATTATTGAAATTAAATTGTTAAAATTAGCAATATTTTTCTTTTTTCAAGGAATCTTATTTTCACTGGGCATTTGGAATCCTTGAACCCGATTGTTATGGTGCCATTGAAGTATATAGCAACCGATCCCATTTGTTTGTTCCGAAATTACCAGAATGCTATGCTGTGTGGATGGGCAGGTAAAGATATTCAATTTTTTGTACACTCAAATATTTTTTTTTTTTTTTTAGCAACTTATGCAAAAAGTGGGAAATTATAATTACAATGGCTTTTCTATTTAAACAGAATAACTCTTGACGTATTATAAATAAACATAATTTGGTCTTGTTAGATATTAATCATCCAAAATAAAAAATAATTAACTACATTATGAAAATGTGCTTAGTTAAAGTTACACATGGAATGAATTTTTTATGTTTACTGGATAATTTGCTACATAAAGAACAAGCAAATAAGGGTTTACAAAATTATCATTTATATGCATCACATAAATTATTTCAATTTCAATAGTAATTATAGGAAGTGGAAGCTATATTTACCATTAAAGTTATTTAAATTAGGAAATTTTACGGATCAGAAATTTTATAGAAATGGAAATTAACAAATAAATGGCATTCATGACTATTTATATTTTAAAAACAAATGTAAATAACAATAAATATCATTTGTGCAAGTATTCTAAATTTGAAATATCTATTAAATATTAAAGCTAAATTCTATATCAGCTAAATTGCAAAATGTTTTGGTGTTTCTAAAAATTTATCTGCATGAAATTTATTTGCATGAAAAGTATCAAAATCTATATAAATAAATATGATATATGTTGGAGAAAATCTGAAAAAATTAAAAATTGGAAGACATTCAATTCACAATTCTAAATAATCCCAATTAACTGTTTGCTTATATAAAATGTTAATTGTATATTTAATTGTGAAATTGCTAAAACTTTTTTTATACTTCCCATACTTAATCCTTGTTAGTTATGGCTGGTATGAATGAAGTAAAATTAGTTTTTTTTGTACTAAAAAATTTGTTAAATTATAACTAAAACTATTAAGAGATTAATTTTAATAAAATAATTTCAAACTAAATTTTGAATGTTTTGTTCATTTTCAGCATCCTTTGATTTTCAGAAATTTTTTCCAACCTATATTTTATTTAACATGGGTTATTTAATACATAAATAAAACTATGAAAAGATTTGAAATTATCTAAGTGTCTAACCACATATCTGTACATCTGTACTAACATGAATATGTTTATTGGAAAATTCTTAATTGTGGTATAATTTTATTTATTTGCTAGTTTCAAGTTGGGAAAAATAAATTTAATTATTTAATTAAATTATCTCTGTCTTAGATTACATGACTTGGAGTATTTCAAAAAAAGATATGCAGTTGATGAAGTGCATTTTGTGACTGATGTAAGTTTATTTATGATGTCAGGTGCAGTTAATTTTTTTACTCTGCTTTCCAAAATTATTATCAATTCAAACTATAATTTAAATTTCTTACACCTCAATTTTTTTCTATAATTAATTTGTAAGCCTAATTGATAAATTTGTTGTTCTTAGATTAAAAGTGTTTTGGGATCACTGCAACCAGAAGTTCTTTTGACATTGGTAAAAAATATTTTTTTCCCCTATCTTTGATTTCTTTTTTTCAGCACGTATCAAATATTGATTGTCAGATGTTATGTATGTAAAATTATAATTTGAAATAATTAGAAGTCTATTAAATTCCTCAATTATTTTGGAATTGACAAAAAAATTTATTGATACGTAAAAAAAAATAATAATAAAATAAAAATAGATAACTAGTTATATGATTTTTGAAAATAGTTACTTATATTTTACCAATTTTTTGAAAAAATAAATAAATAAAACTTTTGAAAGTATATTAAAAATATTTGTGTGGTAATATTTAAATTGAGGCTCAACCAGTATTTGATCTTATATTGCATTATCTGAAACTGGAGTCATTAGTGTTTTAGTAGGAAAACTATTGATTTTTTTATCCAATGATTTCCATTCTCAAGAGTAGACTGACTCACTTTGTTGCATGCAAATCAGGTGAATAGGATGTAAATATGTACAAAATTGTAAACCAGTTCCCTGTTAGAAAACCTCAAAGAGGGCTATTTTTCCCCTTTCTGTTTAACAGTATAATGATGATGCTTACCATGATGGTACCTGGATAAAATTGCATATTTTTGGGGATTAATAACATAAGTTTTTCTATCAGTTTCAAAAAATATTTTATTTTCAGATTATTAAGCGAAATTATTTTAAATCAACTGTGAAAATGCTGTAACGCATGTTATTCAGAAATAATATAAATATTATTTGATTCAACTTCTTAATCAATTTCAAATAATAGAATTCATAATTTATTAAATTAAGAAAATCATAGTATATAAACTGAAATATTGTTAAAAAAAATTTGCTGTTAATTTCTAGCATGGAAAAAATTCTGATAGTGGCAAAGAAACCCGTGAAGCTGTTTTTGATGGCATTGGCGAGTAAGTCTAAAAAATTCTAAAGTAGAATTTTTTTTTTTTTTATTTATATTACTTTTTATATAAATTTACTCTTCCTCTCACTTTTTCCTTTCAGTATTTTTTAAATTTTTGCAGTATTAAAAATTATGACTGTATTAAGAAATTAGTTGATGCTCATTACGTCACATTAATCAAAATAAGTCATAGCTCTCTATATTAATAATATATAGTAATAAATATTTTAAATGTCACTCTACTTATAAATAAAAATGTCTTGTTTTAAGATTCTAAGGGGACATATTCTTTGTGATGTTGTATTAAATTTCCTTATTTGTGTTATTGGTTAGTAGCTGTATACAAATAGTTATTTCTAAGATATTTATATAATTGCATTTTTTTTCCTTGAACTTTTTTTCTTTATATCTTACATTTGTTTGATGTGGTTATATTGTGTTATAAATAAATCTTAAGAATTTTGTAAAAATAAATTATATAATTAAAATTTGCTTACCATAGTTCATGTCATATTATTATTATATAAGCATTTAAATACATATAGGTTTGATTTCGTTTGTTGCTCTACGGTCATTTTGTGCACAATTAGGGCTAATTAGACTGGGAACAGTTTAACATGGATTCCAAACTACTAACAAACATTCATGCCACCGCCAGGATTCGAACCTGAAGCTGTAGTATCAAAGGCTAGAGCACTACCCAATTGGCTATCAGGCTACAAATAGATTTAGGAGCTTATCATTATAAAAAATTAAGATTTTCTTTGAGATGTAAGGTAGTATTATAAAACTTTTTGTAAACTGTAAATAATTGCTTTGTTTTAGTAAATTAGGTTTTTTTTATAATTAGCTGTATTATTAATTTAATTAGTTTGATTTACTGTAAACAGTATATTCCTTTTGTAAAAATATATATTAAATGTATAATATTTAAAAGATTATAATCATTGAAAAATTAAATCGTTTAAAATCATTGCTATTTATTTAATTGGTCTGTATTTATTATTATTTATTTTAATTTTCTGAAAATTATTTCAATCTTAACACAAGAAAGACTCAGGATATCTTCGTGCGGAATTCTATATCCAAAACCAAAGGAATTCTGCAAATCTTATAAAAGGCTATAATAGGAGTACTCAATTTTCTGCATATATGCAATAAACTTGTATTATTGTTCATGCAATTCTTTTTGATTGACTTTGGGAGAATTGGTGCTCATTTTGCTTGCTTTTGTTAAGAATTAGAAATTTAAAAACTTTTTTTTTGAAGCTACACTTCTTTCATCTTGCATCCATAATTAAATTAACCAGCCTGTTTATTTAATAATTCTTGATTCAGTAAAATTATGTATTAATTAAAAATATTACCCACATTGCGAGAATTATTATCTAATATTTTCATTTAAAAATTACTTCTATTTTTTTAAAAAGTTAATAAGAAAATTTATTTTATGATTGTAGGTTTAAAGTTGACAATAAAGTTTTATATCCAGTTATTACTGAATGGTAAGTTATTTCATTTAATTAATTTTTTTCCTTACCTTTGCTGTTTATTTTATTTCATTAAGATTAATACAAATGGGATTTTTATTTCTCTCTTTTTTTTCTTCCTAATTTGTATAGCTTTTTGCCTTTTTGTAGAATTATCTTTAGAATTTTTGGGGGGTTGTATTTAAATTACCTTTCCTGTTTAAAAATACATTAATTCTTTCACTTATATTAGATATCTAATGAATATTATTTATTAAAATATATTATGCATTATGAATAAAGGAGTTATTTATATTTATATATAGCTTTCGAAAATTTCTGCTGTTTTGTAATAATTATGTATATCAATTGATAGTGAAAAACACAAGGTTTTTAAACGCTGTCAATTTTTTTAAAAAGATCATTCTAAATATGATGTCTGGTTTTAAAATATTTAATTTATTTTGAATGATACCTTATGAATTTCTTTTTTAGCCGTGTATTTAAAACTTCTTATGAACTGGATGTTTTGCGATATATCAACAATATCAGTAGTGAGGCTCACAAAGAGGTAATGCATAAAAAGTTTCGGTTAATGATAATTTTAATTAACATTATTAATATATACATAGTCACATAAACATTATTAATATGTATTTAATTTTTGTCCTATAGTAACTTTCTTTGAGATCTTCAAAAGTTGTATTATGCTCTTTTCATGAAATGAAACTGTTACATTTTCAGCAATTTTTCATATGTTATAAATTTTTTTATTTAATAAGTTAGCCATTGTTAATGAAATAAATGAAAATTCATTCTATAATAAATTATTAATTATCAAGTTATATATCTCTAATTTATACTACTACAAGTTTCATTAAATCTTAATATTTGTTTAAAGAGTAAAAAATTAAGAATCAAGTAAGAGTAAGAAAGTAAGAAGAGTACATCATAATACTTGCTTAAAGAATGTATATAATTGGAATAATTCTAGATTGATAAGAATGATCATTCTATGTTTTTGTGCATTTCCTTTTGAATTATTTTAATATGTGTTTATTAATTTAAATTTATATACAAATTATGTTTATTTATGTATACATCATATATACTTAATTATTTCTCCATGCTATTTTAAATGATATTGGCTTGGAATTTTTTCACTAATAAATTTGCTAACAATCTTATTTTTCCTAGATAATGTATATATGTGTGGTATTTTTTTTTATATGTTTAAAAACTTCAGGATAGAAGAAGAAATTATAGTTGTGGTTTAAGGTGTTATATATATATACCAAAGATTTTGCAGATAAACTCCAATGTGCACCTATTATTTTAGGACATTTGCTCATATTATTTGCATATGAAGTAATTAATTAGAAAATAAAACTTTAAATATGTTTCTTTATTTAAAACTTCTGTAAATTTTTTATATGCATTCAAAAAAATTAATTAATTTATTATTATTTATATATATATATATTTTTAATAGGTTATGCGACGCATTCGTCCTGGTATGAAGGAATATCAACTTGAAAGGTTAGATTACTTTTTTTTTATTTATTTATATTTGTATGAAAATAAGTATTTTTCAATGATTAAATGCACTTATTGTTTTCAATTTTTACAGTATTTTCAATCATTATTGCTATTATATGGGAGGTGCTCGCCATACATCTTATACTTGTATATGTGGAAGGTAAAATGAATTTTTATGTTTAATTAATTATTCAAAATTATGTATAATGTAAAATTAATTATTCAAAATTATGTATAATGTAAAATTAATTATTATGTTGTATTCCAAAATTAATTTTCTTAATATTATTTACTGTTACTGCTTAGAAATTAAGATTTTAACTGTCAAAATGAGTTTAAAAAATAATTAATGACTAAAGAATTTAGTATGGTCATTATTATAAATAAAATTAATATGAAATATTTCACATCATTCAATTTTTATGTAGTGGTCCAAATGGAGCTACGTTACACTATGGACATGCTGGAGCCCCTAATGATAAAACTGTTGAGGAAGGTGATATGTGGTGAGTGATTTTGAAATTATTCATGTTGTCTCTATTTTTTAATTCAATTTATTTAGCCTTACTAAATAAACTGAATTAAAAAATAGAGATTATAAAAATTAAAACTCTTATGGTTAAGTTGTTCTTTTTTTAATGCAACTTATTTTTAAAATCTTTCTGTTTATATCAATAACTATGAGATCTTTTATTTGTTCAACTAAAGTGCAGATCAATGTTTTTTAAATTAAAAAAGTCCTGATTTCGTAATTTATTAGATTTAAATATATTTTTGACTAAAAATTGTTTTATATCATTGTAGCTATCTATAAATTTAAAGTGAATCTGTTAATATAATTGTTTTTCTTAATATTCAATTATTTTCATACATAATTTTTTTAAATTTATTATATCTATTAAATTTTAAAATGTTTCATTTTTAAAAGGAAATTATATATCTTTTTAATAATTAAATGTTTTAACAGTCTACAATTATAAGAAAAAAGTAATATACACTTTCTCGATCTTTTTATACTACTATTATCTTTGAAATATTGTTTGTCGAGATAAGATGCTTGTTTACATTAAAATATTTTTAATTGTGTTCTTTAAAATTTTATTTCAGTTTGTTTGATATGGGTGGTGAATATTACTGTTATACTTCAGATATCACTTGCACATTCCCTGCTAATGGAAAATTTACAGATAAACAAAAGTTGATTTACAATGCTGTTTATAAATCAAGTCGAGCTGTTATGGAAGCTGTGAAACCAGGTTTTCTTTTTATATTTTTTTTCCTGATGATAATTTTTGGCAGGACCTATTAAAAAAAAATAAGTACTCTGCTTGCATTTTTCTTCTAGAAAACATTTATTCTCATAGTGTCACAGCAAAATTTAAACTTCAGTCTAAACCATGTATAAATGCAACAAAATTTTAAAGACATTTAAATTAGAAATTTTGTTTTTTATGTAAATTTAAAATATATATATATTTGTAATTATAAAAACTGTATTTTTAATGAATGTTTTTCTGTAATCCATTTTTAAATATGTCATTGCTAGAGTAAAAAAATACCATTGCATTTCTAATTTCATAAAAAGGGCAAACAAAATAAATTGAAATGCAGAAAAATTAATGTCATAAACAAAGTAAATACCTATTAAAATATAAACATCAGATTGATCAAAATAGTATTAAACAAAGTGTAATTTAATTTTCAATTAATTTATTTAGTTATGGTTATGTGTATATTCTATAATTTCCTGTCTATAATCTGCAGATTATATATTAAAAACCAGAACTCTAACCCGACCAAAGGAGTTCTGGCCAAATCTGTAATCTATATCCTTCTCCTCTCAAATCCCAGTAATGATTAGTCTTTAAAAATGCTTTTTGTTGAAAAGGATAAAATAAAACAGATTTTTTAGTATAGAGTAACAAAAAAAAACTATTTACTTATAAAACTAGGATTGTCATTGATTAAAAGTGGGAAATTACAATATATATTCCATATATAATTCATAAAAACTATTTCAATTTCATTTTTCATAGAATTATCAATTTTCACTTACTTGGTTGCATTATTTTTCTTATGGTTACTTGTTATTTTAATAAAAGATTTTAAATTTGTTAATTGCTGTTCTTTATGATTTTTTCCCTTTTCAAGAAGAAAAAGAATGTAATAAAGGCTTATGGAAGCCTCTCTCTCTCATGATTTTTTTCTTTAAATATTTACATAAAAAATATGAATTTTCAATTTTGAAGTTCATTGTGATATATCATTTTTTATGTACATCATCTTTTTAACTGTAGTGATTTAAATTAAATTCAAATTTATCTTTAATATTTATATTTAATTTTCATGAAAATTATTTTATCTTAACCAGGAATATCATGGGTAGATATGCATAAGTTAGCTGATAAAGTGCATCTGGAAGAGTTAAAAAAGGGTGGTCTTCTTCAGGGAGATATTAAAGAAATGATGGAAGCTAATCTTGGAGCTATTTTCATGCCTCATGGTTTGGGACATTTCATGGGCTGTGATGTCCACGATGTTGGAGGTTATCTAGAGGTAAACTGTTTTTTAAAAATTTTTTTTTTTTTTTTTATTGTGAGCTGTTAATAAATTTGATTATACTGATTTTATTCAGGTTACATAGAAGTTATGTATTAAATTGTCTGTTAAAATATAAAAACTTGTTGATATGTTTATAATCATGAAGGTCTGTATTGATGCTCGTCAAAATATCCAAACCTTCAAAATTATTCATAAATTTGCTTTGGAAAAAAATTTCAAGAATACCGTTGAGTTATTTTTATTATTAGATTAATTATTTTGTTTTTAAACATTAATCCCCATTTATTATTATTATTAGTGAGATTTTCTCACTAGAATCAAAAATTATTGACCAAAATAATTCTTTTCTTATCCTAGAATTCTAAAGATTACTTTTTTGTTTTTTTCATTTAAGTATAATTAATTTTATATTTTGTTAAAAAATAAATATATATTAAATTTTCAAAATATCTCAAAAAAATATCTATATTAATTAATCACTTCCGCTATTTCTGCCTTTTGTTTAAGACAATAAATATTAAAACATATTTCCCATTTCACAAGAAATGAGTTTACTTTCTCTGCTATTGTATAAATTGAAACACACTTTTGCAGTGTCTGTAAGAAATTGGGATTTTAAATTTATAGGAGAACTTGTTAGTGAGACAAAATTAACAATTAAATAATCATCATGACCAATAATTGCCAGAAATAAATATACAATCAATAGATCCAAATCAAAACACATGCTTTCAAATTTTTACAATATATTTATTTTAGTGTGATATTTCCTGCAGATAAACCTTCTATTTATATTATCCAAAATTACTGATGCATTAACTAGCATCGAAACATATTTATTCAAAGATTGCAAATCAGCTATTGTATCGAAATTCAGAACCTGCAACTGTTGCAAGTTTTTTTTTTCTCTATTAATTTTTTCATCTGTAATCAGGACAATGTATATTAAAAAAAGAATTTCACTGTAATATACAATTTTTCTCCCTCATAAAAATTTATATTAAAAAGAAAACTGTCTAAGGTTTTTCTAAAGATATAGAAAATTTGTGGTATAAAATGTTTTCAAAATAACATTAAAAAAAATTTTATAAGAAAATCTCTTATCACTAGCATAAAGAAAGTGGTTATATTTCAATAAATGGAAACAAGATTCATATGCGCCTTATACAATGATGTGGTGCAAGCAGATAAAACGGGTCTGGACCAGTGTAACAAATGGATGTTGAAATTGCTCTCTGGGGATAAAATTTATTCTCAACTGTGCTACTGATCAAAATTTTAAATTTTTTAACAAATATGACTACTACAAACCTTCTTTGGCAGCAATTTTTAAATTTGTTTCATTTGGAATGATTATTTGAAGTTTTCTAATATTGTGTTTTTTTCATCCAAGAATAATCATTTTTGTGTAGAAATTATGCACAGTAAACATTTTTCTTGTGAATATATAAATTCTCTGTATAATCATTGTTCATTATCATTAATATATACTATCTAATTTTTTTTTATATTATAGCAATAAAAATCCAAAAATGTTATAATTTAAAATCTCAACTTCAGTAAATGAATAAAATGTTGCATATTTATAATGTGGAAAAGAAAAATTTTGTAGCATTTTTTTCCACTATATATATAATTATTGTTCATAAATAAAATTTTAACCCCATAAATTTTAATAAATTTTTATATGATTTATCCCATCTATATTTTAATGCAAAATTGATTCATAAAATTGATATATTCTTAATAAAGTATTGCATTTTCTTTAAAGAGAAAGAAAATGCAATGCTTTATTAAGAATTTAGAGTATTAGAAGAATTCAGTTTAACAGAATAAAAATGCCCGTTTTTGATAAATTATTTTTCTGATTCTAGGGTGAACCAGAACGTCCCACTCAACCAGGTTTAAAAAGTCTTAGAACAGCTAGAGTATTAGCTCAAGGAATGGTTTTGACAATTGAACCAGGAATCTACTTTATTGATTGTGTAATATATTAAAACTTTTTTTTTTAATTGTATGCTTTACTGATAGATGTGCATATATATCATAAGTTTTCTAAACTTCAGTGTTTACCTATATGAAACTTTTTTAGCAAATTACTGGTAGATTTTGAAACAAGCTGTTAAAATTTTAATCTTTTTTTTCTAACTAATTTAAAGCATAATTCATCAGCAATTTTATACAAAACTTTTTTCTATTAATACTTCATTTGTCCTTGCAACAACAAATCTTTTTTTTTTTTAGTGTAACTTATATATTTTTACTCTTGATTTAAGAGTGACTTAAGGAAAAAAAATTTTAATTCATTTAATTAGATTCATTGAATAGTTTGAAATTTTATATTATTAAAGATTAGAAAAATCATTTTCCCATAAAATACTGATGTGAAAAGAATTTGCTTTTTTTTTCTTTATAAAATTCATTTCCATTGTAATTATAACATTAATTTTTCTAAAAAACATTCCTAAACTTTTATATCCCTCCCTTTCTCTTCATAGCCATTCATTCTCATTATGTGGAGCAATCTTTTTTTTCAAAAAGTAATTTTATTATTATTTCAATAGAATTAGGAAATTTCTTACTAATGGGTAACTTGTTTAAATAATAGTGTTTCCTTTCTGCAAATTTCTGTCCTGCAGTTCAAAAAAACACTACTCACCCCGAGTTTCATATTAATGGGAGAATTATTTTCAATTACTGGTTAAACCTGTTATATGTGAAAACAATGTAAAATATTTAATCAACTTGAATTATAAGGATAAATAAATATACAATTAATCCTATGTATTTTATTTAGGTACTGGATAATGCTCTAAAGGATCCAAAACTTTCCAAATTTTTAATATCTAATAAAATAGAAGAATACAGAAACTTTGGCGGAGTAAGTATAACATATTAATAGGCATTAAAGAGTATTTAAAAATATTATTAGTTGATGTTAAGATAACTGTTTCAAAGACTAGATTTTATATGTGAATTCAAAAATTGATCTTTTTTTATAAATATTTCATGGAGAGAGGATAGTAAGCATAAAATAAGAAATATTTCAGCAAGTATGCTGCCTATTTATACAAATCTAATTAGGCTTCAATATACTGATGATATAGGGCTTTCCTTTTAGAAATATTTAAGGAACTAACCATCGTCTTTTTATGGAAATTCATAGATACTTAAATAATTATTAATGTTTAGAAATGTAAATAAAATTATACATCTTTGCATGTCTCAACTTTTTATGAATTTGCTTACTACAACAAAACTCTTATGTGTTTCATCATCTCATCTGATATGCGATGTAATGTAATATATTATTTATGTCTTTGCAAGACTTTTCTTATTGAATAAATTGCTCCCCTTCTTTATACAGGTTCGAATTGAAGATGACATAGTTATCACACAAGTTGGTTGCGAACTTATGACAAAAGTTCCTCGAACCATTGTAGAGATCGAAGATTTAATGAGAGCAGGCCAAAAAATTGAAAGCTCTTTTCCTCAAGAATTCAAAAAATAATTCATGAACAGATAATGAAATGATTCCATATGATGTGATACCTTGATGGATTCTATTTTTATATGATGTGATATATCAGTGGAAATTAAAATACAATATATTTCTAAATGTATAAACTAATTATATTTCCTTGATCTATATTGGTTTTATTAAAATATGGGATCTAATTACATCTTATCATTAATGATAATTTCCTAAAATTGATTTATGATTTCTGTATACTTAGATAAAATCTTTACCAAAATATGAATTAAATCTGTCTTATTCCTTTTATAGAAGTAAAAAAACACAATTGTGACAAACAGTATTCTACGCTCATATATGTAATGACAAAATGTTATGAAACGGTACAAGCTCTAGATCCAATTAATGGATCATCTGTCTGGCTATGCCTTAAAATTGTAGTAAAAACTTTTTTTTTTTAAATCAAATATTAAAAGGATCTCTGTCCTAACTAAACAAGAAGGCTCATCCGAAATACCATTTGTATGAGGACAACATCAATAAACTTCAACAATATTTATGGAAGTATCACTCTGTAGGTACAGATAATCTTTGAGAAAAAACCTTTTTGTTCATAAAGTCAATGAAAAATTAAAAAAAATACACTTATCTAGATATTACAGAAATTGTACTGCATACTGTTCATTTCTGTGGCATGAATAAAAATTCATTCATCAATAGCTATAAATTAAATAGGATCTAATTAAAATTTCTAAAAATATTTTACACCCTAACAATGTTCATAAATTTGCACTTAAAACTTCAAGTAATAGAAATAAGAGATTTATTCCAAGAAAATACCCTTATTTGTAATTTTACAACATACTATTCATTTAAATGAATAGCATTATAAATGGTATATCAGTAGTAAATACAGCGTGTTCTATGAAATGGTACATGTTCCATCTCTTTTGCATGACTTCGATATTCCCATAAAAAATTATCAATGAGGATCAAGTTGATGTTGAGACTCTGCAATACTTTACCTTCTTTTTGCTTTGCTTTAATCAATTGATAAATAAGCTAAAATTAAAAGCATAATATATATATCTTATTTACAGCTACTGTACACATTTTTAATATATATAGTTTAAAATATTTATACCTCGCAAACTTGAATAGTACAGCCCCTAATTTCTACTTCATAACGACTTCCATTTTCTAATAATTCACCTAAAAATAATTTAATTGTGAAGTTACAAAATAAATTGTGCTTAAGCTTTTTTTAATTATAATTTTGCTTTTTATTAATCAGTAAGAAAACTTTCGATATAAAAAGGTATTTAAATAAATTATGGTATGAAAAATACCATAGTTTTTTTACATTTAAAATTAATTAAAATTTTACATTCCTATGTGATAAATTATGCATATTTCATATTAAAAATATATTAAGGAGTATTTCTGTAGTTTCCTTCTCTATCTACTATGCACATCAACCTTCTATCTTAATGTAGTCAAAAACATTAGTGAATGAAGCCAATACTAAAATTCCATTAAATGAATGATATGTTACATATTAAACTATTTTCACTCATGAATTATTTTATAAATGTATTAAAAAATTTCAATGTCACTAAGTGGAAGTATCTTGTTTCCAATGTTGTTAAACTCAAAAAAATATTCATTTGCATGTACAATTTGTATTGATTTAAATGTCACAAATACCTATTTTTAAAACAAAAAAGCTTTCATTAGTTAGAAATGAAGATGTTTAGATTCAACTTTTAAATTGTTAGAAGTGTATGATCAAGAGATTAAGAATCAAAGTCTTGTTAATAATTTTATTAAGGTAATATTCAACTAGTTATGACTAATATTTAATTTTAGTAAAGCATAATCATAAACATCTATTGTATATTAAAAATAGCAAAAGTATACATTTATAATAGCCATTTTTTTTTTAAATCTGGGATTTTTTTTACTTTTTATTAGGTATGCAGAAATTCTACAATTTATCATGTTTAAATATTCATATATGATATACAGAATTTTTGTATATTTCACTACAATACAAAATTATTAATCACAAAAAATTTTTGAAAATTGAAATTTACTATGCATGCTCTTTGCTAGATAAAATTTTATGATTATGTTACACTATAATAAAATAAAAGATTTAGTTATCAACAAGTCAAACAATTAGCAATTGTCTAATCAAAAGTTAATATTTTAAATCAATCATAATAAAATTTAGTGCTACCAAACATTGAATTTTAAACTAAATTTTAAAACACTGATTTAACTAAGAGCACATTATTATACAAATATTTTGCTATATTTAGTAAAACTTTACATATTGCCAATGTACAACTTATATTTTAATCTAAAAATTATATATAAATGTAATTACATGACAGGTTCCTTTTTTTTTTTTTTTTTTTTTTTTAATCGTATATGCAGGTTAGGAGCAAAATATATTCTAAGTAACAGAACCATTAGGTTTTAAAAATTTCAAAACATTGTTCTTTTAGTAAATTTGCTTCTTTTATATTACAAATACCAAAAAAATATGTTATCAAAAAAACTTGATGTGCAGTTTTAAACACAAACCATGTATTATAACAAATTTAATTACCTTTCTCCAATTTAATTTGAAGTTCTTCAGAATACTTCATAGCTCCTAGATAAACTAAAGCTTGAGGAATTCTGAAATAAAATTATAATATATTATATTAATTTATTGGCAAAAAGGGATATAATTGATAAATTGTAAATTAACTACTTAAATCACAATGCACAACAAATGTCAAATATCATAGCAAAATTCTTATACCAAAAAAATAACGGTTATCAGCGCACCAATATGTGCCATCTCATTCTTGATAATTAATATTATTGATAATTTTATTTCCAAACCAAAGTTAAAAAATAATTGTTGATAAGTTTTTAGAAATTATTAATTAAAGAAATTTATTAGTGATATATAAATTTTAATACTTTTACTTGTATTGCACAAATTCATTAAAGCTTTACTTATTTTTCAAGCTCCTTACAAAATAAAAAAATTCAGTAATTTGTTAATTAATTCTCTTTATTGCAAGATGTTATAATCTGATAAATTTTAAAAATTAATATAAAATTAGGATTTTTCAATTAGTGAGAATAAATATTAATCATTTTTTAACTTTTCAAAACAAAATTATAAATTTGTTTTTATCAATTCATTAAACTAATATTATTTTAAATAATAAATTTTTACCTATAATCAGCAAAAATGGTAAGACTATCAATGTCTTCAAAAGCACCCCAGTTTTTACCTTCACAACAGAGCCAGATATCTGCTACCAAAATCTGAGCCCTTTTATAAAAAGATACTGAAAATATACTAAAAGTTACAGCTAATAAAATCAAAATTTAAAATATAACAATTATTTTTCAATAAAAAATTTTTTTTTACCAATATGGCCATCAATTGTTGCTTCATCCCGATAAGAAGGGAAATTTTCATAGACAATCTTTAAGAGATTTTGAGCACTGTTTTTAGCCATGGTCACACAAGTTGAAAAGGTAGAATTGAATTTCTGTATACAACACAAGATAATGAATTACAAGGAATTATATTAAATATGTACACGATACACAGGAAAATTCGTTTACCCTTAAATAATTGACAAGTAGAGAGATCATGCGAGTGAGTAAATTACATGCTACACACAATCTAATGCAACCTATAGCAATGCTCTTAGTAGCAAAATTTTTAAAATAGCTATTAAAAATAAAAAGAGAAAGAGTAGAATTTCCAGTTACTAATTTGTAAAACAAATTAATGAATGAATTTTTCATGAATAAAAAATATGAATCATAGTCAATGGCTATATGAATACACTGTGCATTAATACTGCAAGCTAATTTGTCTGATATTGTCAAAGAATATTGCCATAAAAATGTATTTATGCACTTGTATGTTTTTGCTTATATCTTTTCTTCACATATTAACGCAAAATGAATTCATCGATTTTGGATATTTTAGAATATGCTATGAAAATTTTTCTCACCTATGAAAACAATGTCATTTACACTCATGTCCATAAATTAAGGATAATTCAGAATCACACAGAAATTGTACTCTAAAATAAAAATTTCACCTGTAGAATTATCACACACATCTTGAAGAAGAATATGCAAATTACAGGAAACCACCAGATGGCGCGGATAGTACGCCACAATGACGAGAGTGTAAGAGAGGGGTATATAAGGAATGGTGGCAAAGAAGTAAAATTATTCACAAGCGCTTTAAAAGCCTTTCAGTACAATAACCGCATAGTTATGGAGCAAAGGAAGCATTTGGATGATTTTTTACGTGGTAAAATTATCGCACGACTGGAATGTGGACGTACCCAGCTGGAAGTATCCGAGGAACTTGGAATCTCCCAGAGTGTCATCTCCAAGCTTTGGCAACGATTCCAAGATGATGGTAATGTGAGTAGATGTTACAGCACAGGTCGCCCCCGAGTTACAAAGCCGAATGAGGACCGATATTTAGCAGTTACTGCCAAAAGAAACAAACGGAGCACAGCATCAGACCTGTCTCGTCAGCTCACTTCAGCTACCGGTACGACAGTTTCAACGCAGACCGTCTTAAGCGCACATTGGTCTATATGCTCGTAGTCCTGTCAGATGTGTTCCACTTACCGCAACTCACTGTCGCCTGCGATTAACCTGGAGTAGAGAGCATGCATTGTGGACACCGCAACAGTGGTCTGGTGTGATGTTTTCCGACGAGTCCAGGTTTAATTTGCAGTCTGATTCTCGCCGGACTTTCATATGGAGAGCGCCAGGTACCCGTTACCACCAAGAGAACACCATTGAACGACATCGTTACGGTGGTGCAGGATGGCTCGTTTGGGGAGGAATTATCCTTGGTTCCAGAACTGACCTGCATGTTCAGAGTTTAACGACAGGTCACATCTATCGGGATGTCATTCTGGAACAACATGTACGTTTGTTTCGGGGCGCCATGGGTGCTGAATTTCTGTTTATGGATAACAACGTCCGTCCTCACCGTGCAAACATCGTAGACGAATGCCTTCAATTGGAGGATATCACCCGTATGGATTGGCCAGCATACTCACCGGACTGGAATCCAATAGAGCATGTGTGGGATATGCTTGGCCGACGAATTGCAGCCCGTCAACCCCCTCCCACCTGTCAACCGGAACTTCGGAGGGCATTGCATCTTGATGAGTGGTGTAATATTCCCCAAGATCAGTTTGATAATTTGATACTCAGCATGCCTAGGCGTTATAAGGCCTGTATTGCATCGTCTGTGAGACATACTCCATATTAACCATCATACTAACCATGTTATACTGTTTTTTGTAAATAGGTTCTTTTTTTTTTTGAAATTTGCTCCAGGAGTAAAAATCGCAATTTTATTAATTATGTCAAACATATAGCACCTTTTTTTTGCTCTTTACCTTTTGTTTAATAAATAGACTTTACAAATAAGTCAAATTTGTTTTGCTTCTGTCTCTTTCTTTGCCTGAACTTCATTATCCTTAATTTATGGACATGAGTGTAGTACTAAGCAATTGATGCTCTACAACTTTGTAAACAAAAATTTTAACCCTATCTTCTTTTATTATGGATGAATCTCTTCCAAAATCCACCATTAGAGGCACTGATAATGCTTGAATCAGATGTGAAGTTGCTTTATTATATTACTATCTTGCATAGCTGTAGGTCTCTCCATTTCTAAGTTATTTCAGGATAAAGGGGCATTTTTTATTTATTTTATATATATAATAACTATTTTGTGGGTGCTTAATATTTTCTGTTTTCATAAATTTATAGATAACACAATAAAATTAGAATAATTATAAAAAAAAATTGTACCAAAAGACATTTGTACTGTATCCACATTTATATTGCACATTCAAATATATTGTGTTTCTTTTTATAAATTATTTCCTCGTTTTTTAGTAGAATCTCTAATTACTATTGGAGACATTGATCAAAAATTAAAAGATAAATGTTGCACACATACTTATGTATAGTATTTTATAAATTCAGAATATATTTCAGACAGAATCAGTGAAAACAACTGCAATTTAAGAAATCAATATTCTTTCCTGCAATAAAATTTTTATAGTTGAATTTATTATGTAACTTTTCTTACTAAATTTTAAAATAGTGATATATGTTAATATAAATTAAGTACGTATTCAATTTATAAAAACAATTATTTGGACAGATAGTGCCTCCTTAGTTTAAACTTTAATTTGCTTAACTTTTTATTATTATTCTAAGCCAATCTTTAAAATCAGTACAGCAAGTTTGAAGGGTGATGACAATTTGGTTATCCATACATAAAAATATGAAAGTATTTCATGATATTTTTTTCTTCAAACCTGAAATTAAGTCTATATTAAATCAATTTAATAAATGTTGTAAGATGGCAGACTTCATATTAATGACATTCAAATGAATTATGAATTTTCTAAGTCCAGAAGTTTATACATCTTCCATCTGCTTTTTATTTAATTTTCATATGCTACCTTCTGTTTTTAAATCATACAAGAGAACATAAATGATTGCAGTCTTGTTTATAATTCATACATTTAGTAACTAAATTTTTCTGTTACCAACAATATTGACTTTATATATAGCTTATTATTTTCTATTCTTCTAATAATCATTCTGATACTTAATTAGGGATGCTCCAGAGTTAAAGATGACATAGTTGATTTGATATAGTATTTATAAAAATTATTTTTTAATTCATAATATGCTTAATTCCTTTTAAGAAATTAAGGCATCTCCTTTTTTTTCAGATTCAGAAAAAAAATTATTACTGGCATTTTAATTCTAACAATCTTATTAGTAATAAAACTTAATAGCAAAATTATTATATACATCTTCATGCTGTTGTTTTTAAAAAATTATTGTAATAGTTACAACTGAATTTTAGAATAAGTCCTCATGTGGGAATATAGGAAATTAATCTGCATTTGAAATATAAAATAGTCATGCAGAAATAAACTATATATTTTGAAATGTAAAAAATAATAAATTACTTCAACCTGTGAAGAAAATTCAGATTGTAACCTGAAAGAAAAAGTTGATATTTTTTAACAGTTTTTAAAATATTTCCAAACAGTATGGACTGAATTTTAATAATTTTTGAAGTTTAGTAATTCTTTGACAATGTAATTCTAATTATTGAATTTCTTCATAATTATTACATTTTTTTATAATTAGAATTTTTAAAAGAAATCTGTAAATTAAATAGATGAGCATCAATTAAGTAACAATTTAAAACACAAACATTTTCAAGCCATTTCAAAACCCTCTTCTAACTTTAAAATAACTAATTGAGTTTTGCAATTTAAAAATTCTTTAATGCATTACAAGATATCATTCATCATTTTTATTAAAATTACAGAGATTAGTATAAAAAGAGTGAAAACATACTTCAATCAAACATTTCCCAGTTTCTATAAGAATTTTGTGTCTTTCTTTAAGTAAAGGAATTTCAGTTCCGGTATCTGATCGGAATATATGGGCTAACGTATCAAAAGATATAGTTGAATAATAATCTGGAGAAATAATGTTATAACCATCCTGAAAATAAATTATTGAATAAGAAAAAAATGCAGCATGTTAATAAAAATATATAGTAATTAAAAGTTATAAAAAATAATATTTTAAAAACCTCTAATAAAAGTAAATGTTATTTTACATACATACATTCTTTTTAAATAACTTCATTAACTAACTAAATAAAAAAAATAATAATAAAAAAATAATTATTAAAAAAAAAAAAAAAAAAAAAAAAAAAAAAAAAAAAAAAAAAAACCTCCTTTAGTAATAATTTTTTAAAATGCCAATTTTCTACCTCTTGATATAATGTTAAAAAAAATTAATAGCCAAAAGCAATAAATTATTATGCAACTTTAATTATTAATTTTTATGCCAATAAAATTTCAATAACCTTCTGAAATATCTTACATCAACTTGAATTTATTATAAAAATGCAAGAGCTATTTTAGAAATGGTATTGTATAACAAATATCCAGGAATGGCTTATAATGTTTTTTGAAGAGTTTAAATGTTTCCTAAACATAAAAATATTCAGAATAATTCTAAAAAGAATTATAAACATCTTAATATTATCTTTTTATTAATTGTATGAATTTGGTGATATGATTTTATGTTTAATAAAACTTATAAAAAAAAAACATCTTCATTTGCAAAAGATTTTTTTACAGTTGCTCTTGTTGATTGCAAAGGAGTCATGATTCTTTCAAAAGTTTTTTTATGTATGTTATATGTAGTCCTTATAAAACTTTATTATTTACCTTAATTGCCCTCTTCACAGCAGCACATAATGACCAATAACCTGTATGAGTTTTTCCTTCAAATGTTACTTTATAGGCTTTTCCTTTATCAGCCCAAAATGAGAAATTCAAAGTATCCAGAAGAAATATCCAATCCAGA
This sequence comes from Caerostris darwini, assembly GCA_021605075.1. Classification (NCBI taxonomy): domain Eukaryota; kingdom Metazoa; phylum Arthropoda; class Arachnida; order Araneae; family Araneidae; genus Caerostris; species Caerostris darwini. Next base: position 95,465 of record BPLQ01005389.1, on the reverse strand, counting down.
GTGGATGTTAAGGTTGGATCTTGTGGGATTAGCTCATTTTTTTTCCACCAACTACTTAATGAGAATGTTTCCTTTTGAATGCATTCAAGAATCTGCAAAATGTTAAGAACTTTACAACCCAACATCTATTTTAAAATATATTAAATTTAATATAGTTGTAATAATAGTGATAAATATTATTCAATTTTACATACTTTCAGACATAAAAGTATACATGGAAAACAGTATTAACAATTCAATATTATTTAATACACTATTTCACAAATATATAAAAAAAAAAAATCTGTAAAATTTTTCACACCATGTTTGATTTCAACAGACTGATATCAAATGTTAAAACTATTTTAAAAATTAAACACATTCTAATAACTCTTCTTTTTCATTGGTGCAACAGGCAATGTCAAAGCAGTCTGAAAGCAAAAAAAAAAAAAGCAGGTCAAAGCAGTCTGACTACTGGCAGATTTTGAGATAAGAGATGTTTCCTTTTTATGGAATAAATTTGTCAGTCTATTCTATAACTGTGAATATGTGTGGGATTCTAAGACTATGACTTCTAAGAATATGACCCTATTCTTTGAGCTATGAATGTATAGCCCAATGCTCTACAGTCATATTGGATAGGGACCTACAGTTTAAAGTGGATTTTGAACCACTACAAATAACCATGGCACCACCAGGACTCGAATCCGAAACCTGTGGCACCCACAGGCAGCAGAGCGCTAGTAACTCAGCCATCAGGCCCCATTCAATTAATTATATTGAATAAATTCTTCGCATATTTAAAAACTACGGTTAAAGATAAAAAAAAAAAAGTTAAATTAATACTTAAGCCAAATAATTTTGGAAAAAAACTAAATAATAATTTCACAATAAAAAATTTATATCTAAATTTTTTTGTTTAAATTTACATTAATACACAAACATAAATTTTTGATTAATTTAAAAGAAGTAGTTAACAATTACATTAGTCTTTTATGAAATTTTATAATTCTATTGACTATACAACTTCATAGTTGACTACAAACCAAATCAGTAGCTTTCTCAATTCCATCATGACAAATTGTAACATGCTTAGCCAGACCAGAAATGCATTCTGCAGATTCTCTTGGTGATAAAACCATCTGTATTCAACATAAATTAAATTATTTTTTACCATTGGGTTATATAAGTATTAACTACTTATAGGCTTATTAATATGTTAATGTAGAATATTTGTTACAAAAAATTTGTAGAAATATTGTATACTCTATAATTTATTAGAAATTAATAAATTGTAATTACTAATAATTTATTTTTAAAATAAACTGTTAAATTTTAAGTAATTGTAAATTATTAAAAAATATATTAAATAATAAAAAAGGCTGTTTGAAATAGAATTAAATTATTGCAATATTTAACTAGTAATATTTATTATTAAAATAAAAAATGTTGCTTTAAAAAGGCACAGAAAACGCGCACTTTAAGGAATTTTCTTAACTGTTACGTTTTATTTAATTTAATAAAATTTTAAGCAAAATAATATTATTTTCTATTACATTTCTAATATTTTTGTTTTGAAATTATTATTGAATTGAATAAAAATTATTCATACATTGACTAACAGGTAATTTTATGTAAAAATTGATTTTGCAGAGACGATAAGAAATTTTAAATAGTTGCAGACGACGTAGGTTTGAATACTGCCATTTTGTATAAAGAAAACATTATTTATTAAATATATTTATATATTAATCCAGATATGGTTATATTTATTTAATTAACTATAGAAAGTATGAACAATTACAACAAATGTAAATTTCATATAAAATATTTTGTTTGTAATATAAACTATTGGTAAATTATTTCAAATAATTCTCTGGTTTTATTTTATTATTATTTTTAAGGGTATTGTTTCACTAAATTATTTTCATAACATTAAATAATAGCCTTTTATTGAATTAAAAATCAAGATAGAAGAAAAATGAAAAATGTCATTTTTTTTTATTTATAAAATATATTGAAAATAATTTTTGATTTATCAATATACTCATATTAACAATAATTTTGTGTTTAAGACGGTTCCTATTTCGGTTTTTTTTTCATTTCGAAAGCAAAACTAAAAATTTCAATGTACTTTAAAAATCAGTTTAATTTATTAAAGTATTATTTGTTTGATTAGATTACTTATTTATTGATAAACTGAAGAATAAAATAAATTATCCATTCTTTAGGAGGAAAATTTCTTAATTTTTTTTTTTTATCAGTAGTTGAAAGATCGGATCTTTTATGCTGACGTAAAAGACGCTCATAGGTTAGTTTGGTTTCAATTTGGAGAAACTACGATCAGCCTGTTCGCGGCCTTCGGCATCTTTCCGGTGCTTTTAATGCTGTCAAAATGCTGTACATATTTTTGCTAATATGCTTACAAATATTTGTAGTATTTTGTGAACTTCCTCATCATAAATTTGAATATAAATACAGTTTTAAAGGACCATATTTAGCTCAGAAAGATGGAACAGTACCGTTTTGGGAACATTTTGGAAGTAAGTATAAATACAAATTTTATGTAATGACCCGTATATTCGTACACGTGGCTTTTTCTTTTTTTTAATCTGTAAGTGCTCTTCTTATTAATTTAGAAATTTCTGTAATTAATTTATAAGAAAAGTAAGCTATTATATAAATTTTTTATTGTTCTTATTAATCTGATTTACATGTTATTGGTATGTAATAATCACTCTAAGTTGGCAAAGAAATCCATATGTTATGTACAGACAACACTTCAACTATTATTTTTTACAAAATTTATTTGAATTTTAAAAATACAAATAGGAAACATTATCTTAATTCAAAAAGTACGTCTCTGAATATATACAGTTAGCAAAAATTAAAATTTGTTTTACAATATACATCTATGAAAGTAAATCTATCCATTGCATTTGTTTACAAGATTGAATTGAAATATCATTAAATAATTTTTAAAACTAACTTTCCTATTTAAAGATATTTTATCTAAAAGTTCCATAGTTTCTGCTTTTTCTTTAAATTTAAAACCTGTATTTCTAAAATTATTTCTTGTGGTATAGTAGTTTTTATATATTTTATTTTTTATTTGTGTGTAAGCTTGTTCATTATTATTACAACCGTATTTCAGAAAAATAGACATGTTTTATCCAGAGTTGTCTTTTTTTATTAACCGAACAAAAGGTTTTATATTTTAATGATTTTTTACTGAAAATAAATTCTAGTTGTTTGTTATAAACCTCCTAAATTTGAACAAATATTTCAAATCTGCTTTTGTATCAACTTAAAAATTAAACATGAAGTTAATTGGAGAAGTCTCTTGAAATTTTATATTGTATCATACATTATTCATCTGATCACAATATTAAAATATCTTTTAGCTGTGTAATTACTTTAAAAAGATCAAATTGCATTTTCTATTTATGTGAGATTACTTCATGCAAAGTAAAAAAATGCTTCCAACCATAATGTAACTAATTATGAATTTTAGCTCTGTTTGATGTAAAAAGTTTAATTTACTTATTGAAAATTATATTACCAATGATATAAATGATTACTAAAAGGAATTAATCATAGATTTTTCATGCAATGCTTAAATGCTTCATTTATTATATATATTAATTTTGACTTGATGTGTTTTATCAAAATACATTACCTTATATTGTTACTCAGGGTATGAAAATTTTGATAAAAGCAGATTTGATTCTGAAGCATGTTTGTATGAAATATATATTTGAAAATATGACAATATTTATCTAAATGATTTCCAGTTATATTGTTTATTTTTAAATGACTATTTAAGTATTTATATATGCAATTCTCTTTCGTAATATTTTATTTCACTATAGCTACATTAGACTTTTATGCCATTTAAATTGTAACACTATAAAGGAAATATCTAACAAATTTGAAATTTAAGAAATATTTTTAAATGTCTAACCAATTTGAATTTAATTCATAGTTACCTAAATCACTATATAAATACTGAACATAAAGTCTCAGTGGTTGTTACATAATAACTTTGGTTTAAAAAAACGTTAAAGCCTCTAGACAACTACCTCTTAGAATCAATGTTAAAACTAAATAGTGTAACTTGTAAGTAATAAATATTACCAGTCTTTGTACAATTTATCATTTTAACTAGTCTAAAATGAATTACCTTAAATTATAAACATTTTGCTCATAGTGATTGATATATTAAAATAAATATTTTAAACTGAATATTCTTCATTCTTCATGAATGTGCAATTTCATGGGTGAACAACTGTGATTTTTGAGACCTGAATTTAGGACTTATTTGTTAGGCTGACTTAAGGTGTTGAATGCACTTATTTGATTTCTTTTTCCTTTAAATAAATTTGTTCATTTATTGATCAATTCATATGTAAGAATTTCCTATGTTAAATAGTCTATGTTTGTTAAATAAATAATTTTTATATTCTTAATTAAAACTTATTTCTGGATATAAGTAAACACATTAATTTTCTGACTAGAATCTGTGGATTATATGTTTTAAAAAATTTTAGAATTTCATTGTGTATATTGGTGTGTGCTAATAGATAAGAGTCGGGAATAAAATTACGTAAGAATTAAAAACGCTTTACACAATGCTAGATTGTTGGGCAACTGCTATATGTTATAGAAAGCTATATGTTATAAAGATTGAAAACAAAAGAATTTTTCTAAAAGTTTGTAAACGGAATTGTCATTTCAGTTTCTAAGATTTTGCTTTTATAAATCATTTTTTTGTGTTGATCAGTATAAAAACGTACCTTATTGTTGCACAAGATGCCAAAAATTAGGTACAAATTGCCTACTTATTGTGCAGTGCTACACATTATACAATTTTTTTATTTTGTAGGTTAAAAATGATATTTGCAGGCTATGTTATTGTGGATTAGACAGGAAATTGTAATATATCAGATAAATTCTCCAGGAAATAGAAAAACAAAGAGCGTGGGCAAAGAACTTATTAAAATTTGATCATATAAGCTCATCGAAGTATATGAAAAGTAGGAAGATAATAAAAACAAATCAATTCAAGGTTTAAAATGTAGATTGGCTTCACATTAGAACTAAATATTATTAAATGCATATATAAATCAAAAGGTAAATATTGTAAAAGCAGATGAAAAAAATGTATGACGATTGGATAAAGTCATTTAAGTAATTGGTAAAAATAATAATAATAATGAATACAATTATAATATCCTGAATCCATATATATCAAGATATAATACCTTTAGGTTATTATATCCTTAATTTGTCTAATAGATGATTTGGAATATGCATATTAAGTAATATACATATTCTGTATTCTAATTGTATTATTAAACTACTGAAGAATTTTTCAGTTAAATAACTTTCATGAATTTAAACAAAAAATTCAAATACTTTTTTTTTTTTAATTGATAATCCTTTTTAAAATGTTATTGGTTGGAATAATTTTCTTTTTCAGACGCTATTGCCAGCGAAGAGATGGTTAGGATCACGCCTTCTCTTCGTAGCAAAAAAGGTACATTTTTTATTTAATTCAAATATAAGTATTGCTTACAAAAAATTTCCAACATTAATTTTTTCTGATTTTTGTATAATAAAAACAAATTTAAACATATTTAAATTGGAAATTTCATATTTTTGGAATTTTGCAGCTTTATTTAATTTTTTTTTTCCCTTAAATCCCAGATATGTAATTGATATTTTCTTGTGTTAATTAATATTTTTAAGCCAATATTTAATTCATTGATCTTCAAGTATTATATTTAAAATATGCTTTTATTTTATAAAATTTTAGATATTTTTTTAAAAGTTGATCAAACTTTTTTTTTTCTCGCCGAGTGACATTTAAATAATTTGAAATCATTTAATTATATATGCTGTACTTGTCATAAAGTATAATTATCTTTATAGATTGTTCTATAAATGTTGTCATACAAATAAATATCTGATGATTCTACTTTTTGTTAAATAATTACAGTATATCTTGAAATATATATTAAAAAAAACTTCTATCAATATATTTCTAGATTCTTCTTTTTTTTAGTATTCTAACAAATTTCGTTATAATTTATTGCATGCAATTTTTAAATATATATCTCTTGTAAAGTTAGTAAATTAACATGGAAGAATATTTAATTTTTATTATTTACTCTCGCAATCGTATTAATTTGAAGATTTTTAAGATTAAATCATTATTATATAATCTCTGCACACATAACTTGGCATCACATGGTTTCAGAAAATTAAATATATTAACTCTTATTAGACTGCGTTCAATGCCCTATCTTTACTTTCTTGAGCGCTAGCATCAATCATACTTGACTTATTATATTTCTTCCGATTTCTGATAACTCCACATTTTATATAAATCTACAAAGGACTCTAAACAAAGAACAGCAGCAGCTCTTTGTTTAGAGTCAATTCTGGTGTGCTTGAATAGTTTTCTTTTCTTAGGCGGCATGGTGAATGTAATAATAGATGCTGAAGTTCAAAAAATTCTTTTTACCATCTTACGCTGGAACAGGCTAGATACCCCTATGGCTTTCAAATTTCAAACGTCTGGAGATGGGGTATAGAAGAATTCAAGCCAGAAAGGGTAAAAAACTTAGACAGTACAACAAAAAATATCAACCATAAAAAATTCTTTAGTGTGCCATAAAACCTAATTTATCCCAAATTCGGTATTTTTTAATGAATTTTGATCAAATTTCTAAAACATTTTCTATTTATATAGCCTTTGTATTAAAATATCTTGACTAATTCGGGAGAAATTTCGCTGTAAATTGAGACTGCGCATGTGTGTGTCTTTTTATGCACAATCTTTGAGAAATATATATATAATTTGTTGCTGGAATGATTTACAAATCCTTTAACAATTTAGAAGTAATTATTTGTCCAAACTGATATTTATGTTTGAAATCTAGGTTCCATATGGACCAAAAATAAGACCACTTTTGATTGGTGGCAAGTAGAAGTAGTTTTTCGTGTAAATGGACGAGGCAGACTTGGCGCTGATGGTTTTGTGAGTACTAGTTACTTTTACCAATCATTATCATTGTAATCTGATTTCTATCTTGCATTTATTACAAATTAAATTTATTGTAAAATTATAACATATGGTATGAATTACTAGCATTTACTTTAATTATTTATTTTATTTTTATTTTTTTCATTTATTTGCACACACACAAAATTTAAAAATGCCGTAGTAAAATTAATATTAAATGTTTCTTTTATTAAGAATTTACTTAATTTTTAGAATGCGTCTAAACAAGTTAACATATTTGTTTATTCAGCATTTATTTTAAAGTTTGGTTTTTTTTCTATCTACCCGAAAGATTTTATCTAATTGTATTTGTTTAACATCTAATTGAATTTTATTTTAAATAAGAAAAAAAATGTTGGACAAATGTTTTAATTGTCTACTATTTTATAGGCTTTTTGGTTTACTGAAAATAAAGGTGTTGAAGGACCAGTATTTGGCAGCAATGATCACTGGATTGGATTAGGTGTTTTCTTTGACTCTTTTGACAATGATAACAGAGTAGGTTAATTCTTGATATTCTAGAATAAATATTTTGAAAATGCTTTTAAGTTTATTTATTCAAAAAATAAAAGGTTTGGGAGAAGGAAATGATCTTTTTAAATAGAATGTTTATCTTTGTGTAATAAATATAGCAATTTTTCACTTTAAAATTCATATATAATTGACTCTTGTTTTTTTACATAGATTTTTATAAAAGTTAAGCTCTTAAATTAGCATAATGTTTTTAAATGGTTTAAATATCATGATATGAAACTACCATATATAAATTTAAAAAGTAATAGAAATTTAAAAGATGTATACATGTGCTTATTATGATATTTATGAAGATATATTTTTATATACTAAATATGGGGGAGGAAGAAAAACTAAGTTATTAGCAAACATAATCTCAAAAGCAAGTAAAAGTTTAAAAAAATTAAGTATGTATATGTAAAAAAAATAAATAAAACTATTTTTTAGGGAATATTGGGATGCCTTAAAAAAACATTATGAGTGAATGAAAAAAATGAGAAATGAAGTAGAAAGTAATTTTAAAAACATTTCTGGAAGCTTACTTATTTGAATTTTTACAAAATAGGACCTGTAAATATTTCTCATTTTTATCATGGCTCCGTCATATATATTTCTTCTCTTTTGCTTACACAATTTTAAATGAATTGTATGTTTTTTAATTATTCTGATATCAAAAAAGTTTTTATCTGCTCCACCATTATTGGTTAAAATTAAGAAAGAAAAAATTAAAGAATATAAATGGTAAATTAATTAAAATTAAAGAAAATAAATGAAATAGCATAATTCATACAAAATAAACTTTTACTTTTTACTGTAGAAAATTACAAGTGTATTAGCTGCTGCTGTATATTATAGCAGAAAATTATTGCAGATTTAAAGTGTAATTAAAAATTTTAATCAATTTTAAACTATTAAATTTGCAGATTTTAATGCATTAATTGAAATACTTTCAATTAAATTTGTGAATTACAATATTTTTTTATAATCAATTGCAATGTTTGGAAAAAATAATTTTGCTTAAAAAAACTTTGAGTCATATATATATATATATATATATATATAAGCATAACTGTTTTGTAGGGTAATAATCCATACATTATGGCGATGTACAATGATGGAACTAAAGCTTTTGATCATCAGAGGTAGGACACGTTTTATTTTTAAATTTAAAAACATTTTTAATAATAGGTAAGAAAATAATTGAAACCAAGAAATACATTTAAATTAAAATAGTTAGAATTTTATTATCCTCTAAAAATGCATGCTGCTATTTTACTTAGAAATGTTTTTTTTTAATTATACACTTGAAGGAACAAACTATTATTGATCTTCTAAGAAAGACTTGGAAAATTTCTTTGATATTTAAAACTTAGAAATATGTATCTAAATGTATGTTCTTGTAAATTTTTGAAACGATGATGAATGAATGCATATTTATTAATTTAATATTTTCATTATATGTTGAAATGCAATCATTTGTTTTACTTCCTTAAGATGTATACATTTGTGCAAACTAATATATTAGACTATTGAATTGAAATGAATTTTATTCAGTGATGGGGTTGCTCAACAATTGGCCGGTTGTCAAAGGGATTTCCGTAACAAGCCTTTTCCTGTTCGTGCAAAAATTGAATACTACAAAAATGTCTTAACTGTGAGTATTGGAACAATTTTAAATTATTATGTAAATGCCATTAATTGAATTTAACTTAGAACAAACACATTAGACCGAAATTAATAATATTGTTATATTTCCATTTCAGAACATATCTTAGAAAACTTGATTTTTGATAAGCTTTTTATTTATGTATTTATTTATTTTTTTTAATCTCTCAGTATTTTATTAGAAATAATTATATTTCAAGCACCTTTTTCAATTTTATGTTTTTATTTGATTCTAGTAATTGAAATATCAATTTTTCAAATAAAACTAATATTAGTTTTAATTTAAATAAAATTAAGTTACTTTATTTTCCTATAAAAATAATTTAAAGTAACCCTGAAAAAATACTAATTTTGTAAAATAGTAGATAAAATGCGATTATTTAAAAAAGTCATTTTTCAGAACAAATGTTTTCTTCATTTTAAAGAAACGACTAAGTGGTCACAATAAATATCTAATCTGATACTTCTATTCTATAGTACAAGACAATATAATTTCAATAAAATATGGCATATGTCATGTGTTTGTAAAATTTTATTTCTTTGCAACAATTGTTATAACCTAGCAAATATTTATTTCCTTAAATGAAGTGAATTAGCTTAATAATTTCTGGCTATATACTTAATACTTGATTTTTTTTTTTCTTCCAAATGAACATTTTAGTTTATTTTTTAAAAATTAAGATGTAATTAATTTCAATTAAATTAAGTTACAATTAATTCAGTATGCTATTTCAGTTATTGTTATTTTAAGATTTTGTAAAACATTTTTTTTTTTTAATTGGAGTAGATTATACTGACTAGTTTCATCAATACAAATCACTTCACCGTAACATACATTTTCTCAATTTTATATTATTTCTAATTGGGCAATATTTACTGAATTTTGTTTTAAAAAATTTTCATTTTTTTAATTCATGATTTTGAATTTATTTTATATAAATAACTGGTATTCTATTCTCTATTGTCATTGATTATTTGTTTAGGTGTAGAATTGAAATTTTCAGTATATTTTCTTATCTATAATTCTCAAGTAAAATTTTCAAGTATAAGCAAAAAAAAAAAAAAAATGATTTGATGTAATCTTTTAACAGTTTCTTACTTTAAACTTATTATTGACATGCCATTCATAAATAAAATTCTATTTTTGCATGCATAATTTAAGCTAAAATAACATTTAAAGATAAATTATATATAAGAAATTGTATAATTTTGAAATAAGAATAAGTGAAAGAACCATGGTTAAAAAAAAGCAGTAAAACTTTTCAAAGAAATAAATGCAATTAAATATATAATAAATAATGGACTTATCACTGAATGAAACATTGAATCTCAAAGAGAAATAATTAATTTAAAACCTTCAATCTCGGAATTATTCAAAACTAAATGAAATGAATTTAAATATTCATCTGACAATTTATTATAATATTACTAGATGATAGATCTTAAAAGGTATTGGTCTTTTGGTAATTTCCTCTCCAAGGTATCAGAATGGCATTAAAATGAGAGTATGAAAGGGGTAATACTTTTCTCCCCACCCTACCCAACTGTATATAAATTATCAAAATTGGGTTAGTAGAATAGTAATATAGTACGTTAGCTGTGGCTGATGGATAGAACAGTCAATATCAATTATAGAATTGTAATGCCATTTATTATTATTGATTATAAGCATTTTAAAAGTTGTATTTTAAGAATTTTACTGCTTACCTCTGGTGGAAGGAGGGCCGTAAACAATCTGCAGCTAAGAATTCTTGGGCTTTTATTATATGATCCATGGGGCTTAGGCAGGAAATTAGGATATTTAATATTAAAAGTTTGTCTTTATCTATATATAAATTATTGAAAAATTTCATAGATTCTCTTTCACAATGGAAACTCTAATAATGATGAAGATTTTGAATTATGTGTCAGAGCTGAAAATATTTATTTACCTCAACATGGATATTTTGGTCTCTCAGCTGCAACTGGTGGACTGGCTGGTAAGTTGTAATAAATTTTAAATATTGTTATTATTAAATTTTTTACTATATATGGAATATTTTAAAGATTTTGCTATTCCTGATTATTATTATAGGCAAAAATATTTTTAATAATTGTCTTATTTTTATTTCTATATCGTTTCTGCAAGTTTTTAATTTATTATTATTTTAGTTAACCCTTTGCACTTTAGGGCACCGGAGCAGAGCCATTTAAAATTTGTCTTCAAGCTCGAGGGCTCCACTACGGAGACAATGCAAATAACAATATAAATAATGGTTATATCAAACTTGCATGTGAATATGATCTTTTCACTAAAATCACTTCTAGTTGCTGGTAATCCAAATGAAAAAAAAAACTTCGAGTGTAAAGGGTTAAGTAACTTTGTTGTTAGATCTTGGATTTTTCAGGTTTTAAAGTTTAATAGTCTGCACGGTATATTGCTTCATTAATTATATTTATTAATGGATACATTTTAATCGATATTAGTTTTATTGAATTTTTTGTAGTTTCAAATATTGTTATTCAACTCGAGTATCAATTTTAAATATTTAATTCTTGCTTAAAAGTGTTTTAATTTGAAAAATATAATAGATTGTGGTGCATTACTTTATAATGCACCACAATTTATAATATTAAATAATATTATATTTTTCATGTAATTAAAATTTTATTTAAATTTGTTATGTATATAGATAAAATGAATTTTACAAATATAAGTAATTGTATCTAAATTTACAAGTGAAAAAGAATGGCATGAATCAAGTTTTATCAAAAAATTCTATTGAATCCTGTTATTTTTCTTTTAAATAGGCAACTAAAATATTTACTCTAAAAAAAATTTGATACGTCATTATTGTTTTTGCCTCTGTTATGTAAGTGGAAAGATCATTGATAATTTTTCCTAAATAGTTGCTAAAGATAGTAGATACCTGTGATTTCATTTCATGGTTGTTTGTGTTGTTAATTAAATTGCTAGTGTTTTGTGAGACATGTTAGTGATTTATCACAAGGCCTTAATTGTAAAAGTACCAAAATTCATTTGTTGTGAAAGACTATATAAGGAGGTAATAGTTTTTCTTTTTCAATTTTAGATGATCATGATGCTCTAAAATTCCTTACATATAGTTTGTATCCACCTGGCACTCAGCCAGTGAGTATGATTGTTAATATTTCATGTATGTTATATCTCATTTGGTTGAAAATTGATATTTATCCATCTGCTGTGTATAAAAACTTTTTTTTTTTTTAATTGAATGCTAGATTATATAAAACAAATGTTTGCTGAATACAATTAAAAATTTTTGAAGTGTGTTATTAATAGAAAAATATTTTTTATAGTATCTTTGATGGTTTTTTTTTTAAATAAACTTTTTTAAAAATACGGAGGATAAATTAATTTAACTTCAAAACTGCAAACATGGTGCAGCAAAATTAAGAAAGATCAGTTTTAGTGATAAACACGCATTTAAAAATAAAATTTCTGTAATTTAAAAAAAAAAAAAAAACAATGTACATTCCATTTTTATGTTTATAAACAAAATGAGTATATGTATATATAAATTAAATTTGCATGTCTGTTAGTGGATTTGTTCAGTTCATTTTTATTATAAATGTGGAAAGTTCCTCATATATAAGTTGCTTTAAGTTTATTTTTAGTATAGCATGCATGTTTAATGTGTTTTTTACTTCTATCTCTGCACTTTAAAGTAATTGCTAACTTCATATTTTTATGTGTTGTAGACATCTCAAAATATTGGTGATGCAGAGAAGGAGAAATTCTCCAAAGAATATGAAGAATACAAAGATAAACTTGAGAAGCAAAAAGAAGAGTAATAAGATGTTTATTATTATTTTGAAATTTTCAGAATAGTTTTATATAGGTGATTTTTTAACTAAACTTATAAATTATATAATATCTTTAGTATTTAACCTATACATAATTTGACTAATTCTTCCTCTTGTTATAAATTTCATATTTTGAATTTATGAGTGCAAATTTTTATTTTTAAATTTAGAATGCTAATTAAACAATTACTGCATGTAAATGTATGGAGTTCGAGTAAAACAGTTTTGTATACTTTTACTATATTGAAAATGTTTGTTTTAATAATGAAAAAATATAACTATCTAAAAGAGCTGTATTATTTTTATTCATTATACAGAAATACTATCATTAAAGAGATTTTTTATTGTACTTGAAGGTTCCGTAAAGAACATCCCGATGAGGCGAAAAGGAAGGATATGGAATTTAATCCAGATGAAGCAGTATGTATGGATTTCCATTTTTTTTTTTTTTTTTTTTTTTTTTTTTAACAACCATTAACTTTTAAACATTGCTACAAGCATATTAGATAAATTTCTTGTAAATTAACTGAATTTTTCACTAAATGGTACTAAATTGTTGAAAATAATAAATTGGGTAATTTTATCTGTAATAACATGTTACAATTTTCGGACAGGGTATGAAATAGGTCAGATTGGAATTTGATGTATCACAACAATGTATGAAAAAATTTTTATTGACAAATCTAACAAAATATAATGTAATGCATAGAATTCATATTATTATTAATAAGCAGAATTAATTTATTTAAATTTTGTTTCTTTGAAATTCATTAAATCAAGCATGCAGTTTATTAAATATTTTAAATTATGTATTAATGATGTCCCATGAATCATAAAATTTATAGGTGCTTTTGTTTTTTGTTTTTTTTTTATGTTGGTTTATTGTTCAAGACAAAAAAAATTTGATAGCATTGATTATTTTGTATAAGCTTAAATGACATTGAATTTAAAAAAATATAGTGATGGTTATTTTTACTAATCTGTAATTATTGTGGTTTCTAAATAGAAAATTACAGAATTTTTAATCTAAGAACGTACAGGAGAAACAAAAAAAAAGAAATGCAGTAGATTCTTAAAAATAAGTTCTGCTAAATCAAAAAAGGCTTATTATGTATGCTGTGCATTATTAAAACTTGGGGTGTGCATGTGCTTTTTGTAGTTTTTACTACCATCTTGTTTTAGTCGCTTCTCTTCCAAAAGATGTGGCTAGTTTCAGTGAACCATGCCCAATAAATATGTAATTTGTATTCTATAATTCATAACAGTAAGGTAATGTATTTGTGAGCTGAAATTTTTTTTAACATATTTAACTAGGGCAATATTTTTTTGTATACAGAAGCACTGTGATCATCTACATGAAACACCAGCTAGATTGTTTACTCAAAAAAAAAAAAATTTAAGTGCTTTAGTGAAAAAGAAAACAATAATTGATTTTTTTTTATATATATAATTAAATCATATAAATAAGATTGTTTGAAACTTTCATAATTTTAGTTTATTTTGGGTGGGAAGATCAACATATTTCAATCATAATTGCAGGTTATTTCAACCAAATCTGATTATTGGGACTCTACTTTAAATGAAGTTAAGTGTTTGCCCGTTATGAATGAATTTAATTTAAATTCATAAAATTTTATTGTTAATTTAATATTATCTTTAAAGTACGAAACGTCTCAACAACGTGAACTGCAGCAAATTTTCCAAGGTCAAAGTTCCATTTTTGAGATTCTCAGAGGTTTACACAGAAAGATTGATGAAGTGATTGGTCGTCAAGAAAGAGCACTATCTATGCTTTCAGCTGTTCAAACTGGAGGTACATTATCTTTCAATTAGTAATTTTTCTCTTTTGAATTTATGTATTTTTTTTTAATTCTAGAAATTTTTTTGTTTTCATTGGGGGAAAAAAATACAATTTTTTAAATGCATAAAATGATTTTAAAAGGACTTTTTTTATTTGAATTATTTGCCATGTTCTTCTTTTATCTTTTATTTCATATAAAATATCTTCCTTAAATAGGAATTAAAGCAGTAACCATCATTTTTTTAAATAAGTTTTCTGTAATTATCAGGTGTACCTCAAGGTCAAGGCATTCCTCCACCGCAGGTAGCTGGAGGAAGTTTGGGAAGGCATGAAATTGAGGCTCTACTTGGAGGTCAGCGAGAAATTGTTCAATCTGCCCGAGATATAAAGTAAGTTTCTTTTTCTTGCAAGATTTCAATTTTTACTTAGAAATAATTTTAAAATTGTTCCATTGAATAAATGTTTTTATTTTATAAGTCAGAAAAACAAAACTTCTTATTTATAAAACTCTAATTAAGCAAGTTCTAATGTATGGTTCAGAAAGCTAGTATTTAAAAGAACAAAAGAATTGCAGTTTTTGATAGATAAACTGTCAGAAATATCCTTGGAGGTGTCAAAGAAAATAATCTTTTGAAGAGATGCTTTAATTTTGAAATTTACAGAATTTTTAAAGAGCTGGTTATAATTAAAAATATTAAAATTAAAAGAATGAATTGGGCCACTCACGTTGTTAGAATGGACGAAAAAAAATCCAGTTAGTAGAGGTTTTGTTACAAAGAGCTTCATTAGCCATAAAATTGGAAGACCAAAAGTACAGAGGGTTGATTTAGTTGATCAGGTTTTAAAGTGATAGAGGTAAAAAATTGGCAGACTAAAGCAAAAACTAACTATCCTGGTGAAAATTTCAGTAAAAGGCCTTGATCTACCCTGTACTGTCAAGCCAAATATGATGAGAATAATAGTTAATAAACAAAATTGAATAGAAAATTGTTTTATGTTTTCTGAGCAAATTGATGCAATTAATAATGGTGTGTAGTGTTTTTTTGTCATTAAAAAGTGAAGTTAAAAGTTAAAAAAGGAGTTATAAAAGAAAGACATCCTTACTTTTTAGTTTTACATGTGTAATTTCATTGATTGGCATTTTTAAGAGAAATAAAAAGAATTTAACAATATATATTCATTTAATGTTAATGAAAGCAATATTTTCTTAGGTCTTTTGTAACAGACATTCACCAAAGAACTGGAACAATCATTGCTAAGCAGAGCGAGCAAGGAAAGCCTGCGGGCGCTGGCTTAGCCTTTGAAGCCAATGCACTTTTTCAAGATGTAAAAGAGTCTTTAAATATAGTAAAGAGAGACCTTGCTGCTGTTGCAGCAAAGAACCAGGTAAGCAGTCGTTTTTTGAACGTATTGCTGAATGCAATTTATTAAACATGGGCATATTGATTTAAGATATCAGTATTGCAATTTCGATGTTGAACATTAAAATATTGGTTTTCAAAACTGGGTATTATATCCGCTTTAGAGTTGATTAGCAAGAGGGGTTACTTAACGAGGAGATTTATCATCAAAAGTTACGATTTTACTTTAAATTTCACTTTTTTCCCTTCTTATTTTGAAATTATTTCATTCAAATGTTTGGTATCTCTATTGAATTTTTTTATATGTATTTATTTAATAATGTAATTCTTAATGTACAAATATGACAAAATTGTTTACAAAAAAGAAAGTTCTTCCATTGACTTTATTATTAAGCTAATTTTTGATTCAATACAAAAAGTAAAAAAATAAAACTGATAAGAATCTAAGCAAAATGTTTTTATTTTACCACATTTAGTCCAAGTACAAATTATTAAAAAGTTAATTAGATTTTATTCACTCTTGTCTGTAAATAGAAATTCTGTTTGTTTTACAGAAATAGAGATTTATATAATGTCATTTCAATTATAATCATCCTACTTTGTAAGATTTGCTGTGTATGTAAACATTCCTTAATGTTATAAATTGACTATTCTGTTAAATTTTTGAAAAACTACATAGATGTCTTCATTAGAAAATTAGGGCATTGAGAAATAATGCATGAATTTATTCCATATTTTTAATAATTTTTAAATATTGCACTATAAATTATGTTTATTCTCTCAATTTATAGTTTTCTTAAAGTGGAAAGAAAAGGATTTTTTAAACTAACTTAAAATTATTAATTATGGAAATCATACAATGATTTTAATGCTGATTATTGTGAATAAAATAGCTTCAGTTCTAAAATTAATGGATTAAACTAGTTTTTTCTTAATTTAATACATGTGCTTTTAGAGTTAACTGACTATATTTAATACAATTTGAATAATATATTTTGTAACTTTAAAATTTGTTTTACAGGGTGGTCCATGTCCAGTAGTTCAACCTGTCAGTTGTCTCACAACAACCTATTTCTTTATATTTATGAGTATTCAAATAGTTGTCATTATAGGCTATATTACTTACCAGTAAGTATTTTTTTTATTGTAATAAATTACCTATAACATTTTTTTTTTAAATTGAATTACCAATTTTAAGTATTTTATTTTCTTTAAAGACAAATTTCTTAAGCCATTTCTTTCCAATGTACAGTAGGCAAAAAAAAAATGAGATGGTCTTATTAAATGAGATTATATCATTTTATTGACTCTAAAGGGATGTAATTGTGATAAAATAAAAATGTGTAATTATAATTTAAATAAGCAATTTCAATTTTTATTTTTCAATAAAATCAAGCAAGAGTTTACTTTTTTTTGAAATTTTTCACAAAAAATGATGGGTCTATTATTTGTATATACTTTATCGATTGTGCAAAATTCTTGGGTCTTGTAATGGAAAAATTTTGTGTTGGCAGTTAATTAGCCATGTTAAATTTGTTAGTCAACTGCATTGCACCATAAGTTTGCACCAGCTTTTGGACCATTTCCAACGATACTACTTATATGAAGATATAATGAAATTCCAAGTTATTAAAGGTATAACACCCTTCCCCCCCCTCTCAGTTATTTAAGGAAATAAAAAAAATCTGCTTTATGTACTTTAATCAAAATTTAAAGAGATTTAAATAGCAACTTTTACCTTCTTTTTAATTTACATATTTAAAAAAAGAAAGATTGTGATTCTCTGTAGATGTAAAAAAAATAAAACAAAGAATTAAGGTGTATTTTTTAAAATTGCATTTATGATAAAAGAAGCATGCACTACATAATTCAAGTAAAGTTTTACCTGGTCCATTATCTTTTAATGATAAGAGTTGGATGTAAGAACACCTGTAATTACTTCACAGGAAAAAGTAGATATAAAACATGTGTGTTAACATTGAAAATTGGTTGCATTTGATTTAGTCAGTAATTTTATACAATGTAGTGCCCTAAAAAAAATGTAAAATAAAATTTTTTTCTGTTGTAAATAAAAAAATTTTGAGTAGAAAATTTGTAATTTTATTCAATATTAACTTATGTGCAATATTATATTATTTCTAAAAATTAATAGTATATTCTACATTGAAAACCCTTTTTTTAAGGATATTGTTTTATATCTAAGATCTTGGTTAATAATTTATGTATGTATTGCTGAATAGGTCCTCTGCTGTTGACATGAGGGTAAAATATATAGAATAAAATTCATGTTTAAAAAATTATAGTTTGGTGTTTGATATGCACTGGCACATGCATTGCAAGAATGCCATAAGGTTATTAGTTTAATCTTTTCAGTTAAATTAAACAAAGTTTTGAAATGGAAAGTAAAAATATAATTTATGTATATTTAATTTAAACAAGTATTTCCTCCTTTTAAACTAATTTATTATTTGACTTATAAATGTTGTTTGCATAACAAATATAAGAAAATAACTGGTCTGAATAAATTAAAATAATTTGGTTATTTCAGTTGTAATTTTAAATATATAATCCTTAGATATATTCAGAACATTAAATTTTACTTCATACATATGAAACTCTAAAAAAGGTTAACTTTACTTCAATAAAAATATAAATAATTATCTTTTGTTTATTAATTGTTGTATAATCGCTGAATAAATTCTTTCTTTTCTAGGAGCAACAAAGAATCGCAAGCTAAGAAGTTTTATTAGAAACAATATTCATAGAAAGAATTTCAACACATTCCATTATCATGGCAGTTTAAACTGCATTTACTCATTCAGTCAAATGAATTGAAAACTATAATTGTTTATTATTTTTCTAACTTTTTGTTCTCGTGAAAAAAATTATTATAAAGGAAAAAGAAAAGTGGTTCCTAGGATAACTAAATTATTTTAATTATCAATTATTACATTAAATGGCATAATTGAGCTTGAATAAAATATACTGCCTACTTAAATTGGCAAAACTTAAATTTTACTTAATAATTACTTAACTAAAATAAATTTTTTTCTTTGACATTCTGGTTTTACACACATAAACTAGAATTTGTTTAAAAAAATATACTTTGGCAATAACTTTTTTAATATCTTGTTATCATTAATTTTTTATAGAGTCGTGATCTTTGATTACGCACATTTTCTCGGTTTTAAACATAAATGGCAAACTGTCTTGACAAATGACAGTATGCTATTATTTATTTAGTCTTCTAAAACTGATTATATATTCTGCCTAAAATTTACCAGTATTGTTAATCTTATCAAAGTAAACAATCGTTTCTTTTTTAATTGTTTGCTAGTTAAATTTGTAATTATAGATTTACATTGGAGTAAAATGTTGTCGGGTTTTTTTTCATAAATATTTTATAACCATTTATATTTTTATTTGATGTATACTTAATATAGTTGAGCATTGCAACTTTATGTACTCTTGTTGAAATATTAAAAAAAATATACTTAATGTATCAATTTCATTGTAAACTTTGCCTTAATATTTTGTGCCAAACTTTGCTTTGGAGACAATTAATATATTTGTAAAAATATTTATCAGCTTTTCAATAATTTACTGTTAATTACTCCATTTTTAAAATTTGTATTTCTAGTTGTGAGCTATTAAATTAAATTTTTTTGTGTAAACATTCATATTATAGATTTGATGATTAAAGTACCGATATTAAAATTTGAATACGAGAACATAAATATTTATTTGTACACTGTTTTTATTCTGTTTTTAAGTGTTCAAAGACTTTTTTTTAACATATCACATAATTCAGAATGTCCTGTTTTTGTGAAGTTCCTGTTCTTATTCAGTGTTTTCTTTCTTTTTTT
>BPLQ01005389.1:14251-72386 GCA_021605075.1 Caerostris darwini | reverse complement strand
TGATTGTTCTATTTTCAACTTTTGTCCATGTCAATTCCCGCCGTCTTGCGTTTTCTCCTCTCCGACTAGCCGTTTGATTGCGCGTGCCCTTGGTGACCCCTCTGACTTTTCCCCCTCCGCCTTCTGCCCTGCCTGAGATGTTAGAACAGGAATTCCTTGAATTCTCAATGTTCTATCTCAACATCGGTACAAGATTTCTTGACCTTTTGTTCCATTCTATTCCTGAGCTATGGCTCCAACTTTTATTTCCATTTTATTTATTTATTTTCGTTCCATCTAATACTCTTGTATGCAAAAATCCTTTTATATAATTTATGTTTACTTTTTAGAGATATGGAGATACAGGGTCACTTTTTTCCCTAGGCGCTCCAAAACAAAAACTACCTTTGCCTTTGTTAAGGCAGTTTGATCTTCAACTTCGTGAAATCCTAAAAATTACGAGAGCTCTTAGGAATTCCAATTTCATCTTTCTGAATCACACAATAAATGTAGAGTGCATACATTTGGTCTGTTTTTTATATATCTTGAGTCTTATCAAATATAATGGAATAAAATGGTACTGTTGTTCTTTCATTTACTAGCTCGTTTACTGCTTTTTGAACCAGGATAGCAATAGGCTCATTTTGGATTTTTGGATTTAAGTATTTGTCTGACACTTTGAATTATTCAACAATTCTTGTAAAACAGAATCGTATTTCGCTAATAACTCAACAATACTCAAAAAAAAAAATAATAATAATAATTACCTGCTTGGATTTAAATCGTTCCGGTATGCATATACTCTACGGCCACGAAGAGCTAAATTACAAGTTGAAAGAGTCAAAGTAACATAAAGAAGTCTTGTGAGTACTTGGCGTCAAAAAGATTTTTCTTTTTTAATTATGGACTCTTAGGCTTCATGACCCTTGTCAGTAATGTATGACGAAGATGTAATTTTTTCCAAGTTAATTTCAGTCACTTTCACATTGGTTTTGATTATGTGTATCGCCAGTCTAGCTGGCTCTGGATCAGTGTTGTTGGGGATTGTAATACTATCACATTCGGTTCGGCTAATTTCTTCATTTTCGCCGCACTGTTCGTTTATTTCTTCCTCATTCTTAAAGTACTAATTTATTTTAGATAAATTCTAATTTTTTTTCCCTCCAAACTCAATCCTTCTTTTTCGTTTTCCACTCCCACTAATATATTTTCTGTTACTAGACATATTATTATCTAATTTCCACAATCAGCTAATTTATCTCAGACCTGTCATTGAATATGCGAGTCCAGTATGACTACAGCCAATAGCAGCCAACTGGCAGTTCTACAGCCAATAGCAACTTTCTCCTGCTCGAAAATAAAATTATTCGTATGATTACTGACGCATCCTGGTATTTAAGAAATAATGATATTCGGCACTCCCTTAATATTCCTAGTTTCCGCGCATTCGTCGAGAAACTTGCAAAAAACTTTTATGACTCTGTTTCCCGATCCACTAACTCCGTTCTAAATGATTTAAAAATATACGACTATGACGTCACTCTACCCAGAAATCGCAAAAGACCTCGCTATACTTTTAACATTAACAAATAATTTCCTCCTTTCTGGAGATATTTCGGTTTCGCTGTCGCCTCTTTAATGTTTTTCCCTTTATTGCATTTTGTTATTTGATTTATCATCAGTGCTTATTCCTTTAATTTTTTTTTATGGGATGTTTTTATTTTATTTTTTATTTTATTCTCTTTGTACTTTTACTTTTCTATTGTAACTTTGACTTTCAGTCTTAATTGTAATGTTTTTGTTCTCTGGGGTTAGAACTTTTATGCCTTCTCCGATTTATTTAATTTTTCAAACAATTGGCAAAGGGCTCGACCACAAGTCACTGTTCAGTATTCGTGAAGTGTGCGCGACCAATGCACTCCATCAAGTCACCAGTAATAATAATAATAATCAGCTAATTAACTTTAAGACTGATACGATGAAACAGAAAGTAAGGTAATGGTGACCACGGAGAATAAGCGAAACGAGGGACTTCCTCACTTTTTGGAAATCTCTGACTTGCCAGTGGGGATTCCCACTTTTAATTTTGTGAGAACCAATTCAAGGATCAAGGAAATTCCCCAACAGGAATTTAAAAATGTCCCAGTAAGACATAGGTGGCATCGGAAATTCCCGCTTTTTATATTGTAAGTGCTTATTCACAATCGATTGCCTATTTCATCATGAATAGAACAAACAACCGATCGTGACTATTCGTGCAACCCACAATTTTAGCAAGACTCTAGCATCTGAATTACCTGTGCTTATCTACTTCAATTACTATTAAGTATTACTAAATGCTATATATTTTTTCATACAAACAAATGCGTTCAAAACCTTGATACATAATTTTTTTTTTTTTCAATTTATCACTTTAGTAACTTAAATTTATTAAATACGACATTCATACATTTTACTTCATTTTGTAATAATAATTGCCAGTCCTTTCCTGTACTCACAGACTCTCTGCTCGGGGCAGGATCCATGGCAATTTGTCCGTCTTGCAACCCTATTATTATGCCGCTACTCAGAGGTGGGTTTTTTATTTATTTTTTTTTTTTTTATTTTTATTTTTTTATAAATCCTACACTGAGTTCAGTTCACTGATTATTAAAGGCTAATGAATTTGTATTTTTCTAATTAATATTTATTTACACTTAATCATTTTTTAAATAGATAAAATAATAAGAAATTATTTAAATCTACAAACTATGGGCACTTTGCACAAATTTGTTAATATACAAATCATTTAAAATTAACCATTTTTATCATAGCTTTTCAGTTTAACTTCAAACAAAACTTTTCATATATATATACACTGAAGTGACAAAAGTCATGGGATACCTCTTAATATCGTGTCGGCCCTCCTTTCGCCCGGCGAAGTGCAGCAACTCGACGTGGCATGGACTCAACAAGTCGTTGGAAGTCTTCTGCAGGAATGTTGAGCCATGCTGTCTCGATAGACGTCCATAATTGTGAAAGCGTTGATGGTGCAGGATTTTGGGCACGAACAGACCTCTCGATGATGTCCCATAAATGCTCGATGGGATTCATGTCGGGCGATCTAGGTGGCCAGATCATTCGTTGGAATTGTCCAGAATGTTCTCAAACCAATCACGAACAGTTGTGGCCCGGTGACATGGCACATTGTCATCCATAAAAATCCCATCGTTGTTTGGGTACGTGAAGTCCATGAATGGCTGCAAGTGATCTCCAAGTAGCTGAACATAAGCATTTCCAGTCAATGTTCGGTCCAGTCGCACCAGAGGACCAAGTCCATGCCATGAAAAAACAGCCCACACCATTACGGAGCCACCACCAGCTTGAACAGTGCCTTGCTGACAGTTTGGGTCCATGGCTTCGTGGGGTCTGCGCCCCACTTGAACCCTACCATCAGCTCTTACCAACTGAAATCGTGACTCATCGGACCAGGCCACGGTTTCCCATTCATCTAGGGACCAACCGATATGCTCACGTGCCCACGAGAGTCGCTGCAAGCGATGTCGTTCTGTCAGTAAAGGCACTCGAGTCGGTCTTCTGCTGGAATAGCCCAAGAAAGCCAAATTTCTCCGCACAGTTCTAACAGACAAGTCCCTTGTACGTCCCACATTGATTTCTGCGGTTAATTGACGCAGTGTTGCTTGTCTGTTAGAATTTACGACTCTTTGCAGACGTCACCGGTCTCGGTCGTTAAGTGCAGGCGGTCGACCACTGCGCTGTCCATGGTGGGATGTTATGCCTGAAATTTCATACTCTCGGCACACTCTTGACACAGTGGATCTGGGAATGTTGAATTCCCTAACGATTTCCGAAATGGATGACCCATGCGTCTAGCTCCAACTAACATTCCGCGTTCAAAGTCTGTTAATTCCCGTCGTGCGGTCATCATCACATCAAAACCTCTTCACATAAATAACTTGAACAGAAATGAAAGCTCTGCGAAAGCACTGCGCATTTATACCTTTTCTACGCGATGCTACTGCCATCTGAAAATTTGCATATTGCTATCCCATGACTTTTGTCACTTCTGTGTATATTAGCATAATTATCAGGCCTTTCTTTGACGTACTATATTTAAATAAAAATTTACAATATTTTATAAATTTATGAATTAAAATATCCTTCTAGTTTTAGATTATAAAAATGCGTGTCGATAATCATATTCATACTCATTTTTGGGTTGGGTTTCACCAATAGCAAATCCCATTTAAGATGACTTCCCAATGGATGATTCAGCTTCTGTCCCATCAAACACACCACATTTCCTTCTTAATTTCTTCGTTATTCCTTTTGGTGAAACTCCTGGTGAAACGCAGACCTTCTTTCTTTTGAGGGTTTTGAAGAGAAGCCACGATTCAACCCCAGTGACAAGATCCTTCAGAAACGGACTCCGATCGTTTCGTTGAAGCAAATCGGTGAAAATTCGGAAACATTCGCCTTTATTCTTGTCGCTGAGTTCGTGGAGTCAAACTCTTTGAGATGCCGAACGATGGTTGAAGGGTCATATTGAAATTGCCGGCCAGCATTCAAGTTGTCAAGCTTTCGTCCCCTTCCATGGCTGCCAAAAGTGCCCGGTCGTCGACCTCTTCCTGTCTTATCTTCCAAGCTAGTGTCGCCAGATTTGAAACATTCCGTACTGATTGTGACCTCACCGAAAAGTTCGTTGAGATCGCGAAATGACAGCACTGCTTTTTATCCTTTCTCGAAGTGGTACAGCGTAATATGACGAATATGAGCATGACTATCGACATGCCTTTTTATAACCTAAAGGTAGAAGGATATTTTCATTCATAAATTTATAAAATATTGTACATTTTTATTAAAATACAGCTCTTTAAAGAAACGCCTGATAATTATGCACAACCCAATATATATATAATTGAATAAAGTTTATTTAAAAATACTGTTTTCTAGTCTTTAATTCAACAAAATTTTTAATTATTTCATCATAGTTAATATTATCCAAAGCATTTTGTTCGATGTATAAAACAGCTATAGAATTTAATTTTGATCGACTTGGTGAATTTCGTAAAACATTTCTACACATTTTAATACTGAAAATGCCCTTTCACCAGATACATTTCATATAGGCAAAGTTATATATATTTGCAATAATATTTCTAAATTTGCATATATTGATGTTATTATGTGTTCTTTATAAGCTGCAGCATATCATATGGCATTATTATATATACAAATTAATTTAAATAGCAACAATTCCTCGTCCAGTATCAATGCCACTACAGTAACAGTGTTTTTTTTAGTAAAGTGGGTGTTAATCAAGGCGTCCTCTCATCAGTTATGTTTGTAAGAAAAAATTTTAAAAATTCATCAGTATCTTTGTAATTTTTACTTTTAACTTTTAATTCGAGGGATATTTTATCACAAATTAAGTAGATACAATTTCGCCTAAACATTTCTTTTGCCTGACACAAATTTGCATTTTCCTCATAATTATAAGCTTCATCAAACAAACGTTTTCTTTTTTGGGATCTTTTTTTTTTGAAATCAGAATAAACTTTTATTTCTGACAGGCCTAATGCCTCTTCTGTTTCCAGAAATGAACTTCTAAAGTTATTAACCTCATGTAAATTGTCAAAAATATTTACTGCAAACGAGTATGGCAAAATACGATTTTGTAATAATTTACTGCTTGCATTTATCCTGGAAATAATTTGATCCCAAATGATTGTTAATAAAATGAATTCTAAAGTATTCCTTTTATTTGGTATTTCTCGTGATTCTTCTGTAACAGAACATTTCTGCGATTCTTCTAACGATATTTCAAGAAGAGCAATTTTTATTTGGTTGGACCCAGAGGCGATTACCTAACTGCATCAGCTCTACAAGACCATCCGGTAATACGTTTTATTGCTGGATTGCTGGATTTATTGAATGAAAGCACAAATAATATAATAGGCTGTTTCACTACATCTTTTAATGTGGTTTTAGAGCCCATTATATTTGCTGCATTATCGTAGCTTCGACCTTTTCAATTGCTAATATTTAGACCTATTTTTGCAATATTCTGCAAAGCTTCCTTTTCTAATTATTTGGCAATCTGGTCTGACACTTGGCTTCAGATTCGAATCCTGAAAGTGGCATGGATGTTTGTTAGTGATTCGAAATCCTCTTTTAACTGTAGATCCCAGTCTATTTATCCCTCGTGTGCACAAAATGACCGTAGAGCGAAAAACCAAACTCCTGAGTGAGAATAAATTCAAAAAAATCTCTCAATTGGACTTCCATCTTGTCGGAAATTAGTAAAGCCCTGTGGCGTAGAGTAAGCAAGAAGCACTACATTAATTTAAAAAATGTTAATTTATTGTGCATATACAGAAAAGGTAAAACTTACACAAAAAAAATCTATACTTCGGTCAAATCATAAAATAGGGGTCGTTGGGATTTGGCGGCACTTTTTATGGCGCTGACTGGACAATAAGTCGATAAATGTGGTAACCCGAGTTTCTTGTACTGTTTGCAATTCACCTCACTTACAATCGCGACCAGTTACCTGGCGGACTTTTGCGAAAAGAATTTTTGACTCCAAATCTTCTGTTCTGTAATTTTACCCATACTTTTAGTTTTAATTATGATTGATCTAAATCATATTGTCTGCAGCCAGCCCCGATTATCAACGCATTTCAAGGATTTACACATTTGTGCCGAACATCACAACCATTTCGCAGCAGCATATGAAGTTGGACACGAATGCAAACAAAAGGACAGAAAAATTTGCATGAATAAAGAACAGGAACTAATTATATTCGTTGTAGATTTTCGGAGTGCATTGGTCGCGCAACGACCATAAACCTCCATCCTTGAAAAAATAGGGTTCTTGTCGATTGGTCTAAGCCCATTGCCAGTGTGAAAAAATGTTAAATTTATAGAAAAAGTAGATAATTGAATAAAAATTACAAATAAATAAACTAATTAAAAAAAAAAATAAGAGATAAAAAAAACAATACAGTAGGAAAGGAATTAAAATTACAAAATGAAAGCATACTGTAGTAAAAAAGAAAAGTGAAAAGTTAATAAAAAACTGAGCACCGCCGTATTGAATACAGAGGAAAGCAATTGGTTCTTCAGAAAGAGGAAATAGTGATTTTAACTATTGATATTTAAAACAGATCGCGGTCTTTTGCGGTTTTTGGGGAGAGAAATATCATAGCTGTAATTTTGAAGATCTTGTAATACAAGATTGTTAGAGTTGGAGAGATTATTATAAAAATTAATCGCTAGTTTTTCAACATATTCAACAAAACTGGGGATAGAGATGGCATATCGTATTTCCGCATTTCTGAAGAACCAAGGCGAATCCGTGATCATTCGGATAATTTTGTTTTGCAGTCTTTCGAGAATTGTGATGTTTGCTTTAGAAGTAGAGCCCCAAACTGGACTCGCATATGCTATAATGGGTCTGAGGTAAGAAAGGTAGATTAGCTTTTTAAGTTCAATTGTTAGTGAGGAGTTTCTACGTATTAAAGGAAAGAAATTTCTTAATTGGTTATTAAATTTATTGCGAAGGTATTTAACGTGAGAGCAATAGTTAAGATTCTTATCTAATATCACACCTAAGTATTTTGCTTCTTTAGACCAGGAAATGTTAGTATTATAAATGGTTATGTTAGGAGTATAAAATTTATTTTTCCTGGTAAATAGTACTGCTTCTGTCTTCGCGACGTTAAGTTTAATCTTCCAATTGTTAAGCCAATTTTCAAGTTTATAGATATAATTTTGTAAATTTTTCTGTATAATGTGTGTGCGCCGCCCCTGAGTAATTAAAGCTGTATCATCTGCGTAGAGAGCTAAAATAATTTTGTGATCTTGAGGAATGTCATTAATATAAATGTTATAAAGAAATGGTCCCAAGATCGAGCCCTGAGGTACCCCAGCAAGAATATTACGGTCCTTGGTGTCAGTATTTCCAACAGATACAACAAAATTTCTTTTCATTAGATAGTTTCTGATAGTATGAATTAAAAAAGAAGGATAATTAAACTTAATCATTTTATAAATCAACCCGTCGATCCACACTCTGTCGAATGCTTTAGCGACATCCAGAAAAATAGCAGCAGTATCTCGTTTCCAGGAAAATCCTTCAGATATGGTTTCGGTAATATTATACAGTTGGTGGGTGGTGGAAAGATTTTTAGTAAATCCAAATTGTTGAGGGATTAGTATATTAAGATTAGTAGAGTTTTCATTCAGAATATTAGCAATTACACGTTCAATTATTTTATTGAGAGAAGAAAGCAGAGAGATAGGACGGTAGCTATTAGGAGAAGTAGGGTCTTTTCCAGGTTTGCGTATCGGAAGAATGCGAGCAGTCTTCCAACACTGAGGAAAATAGTTAGTATTAAGAATGGCATCAGTAATTTTAGAAATTTGGAGAATGAATTTGAAAGGCAAGTTTTTGAGCATTTTATTAGTGATTGAGTCAATACCAGGGGTTTTGTTAACTTTAAGAGAAGAAATACATTCGATAATAAAAGAAGCTTTAGTAGCCGGGATATTGTCAGCAGCCTTATTTTGCGCTAAGAAGGAAGAAATAGTATTTTGAACTTCATTAGAGGTATTAAGATTATTAGTATCGTTTTCAGTAAATTGGTCTTTTAAAGTGTCTGCAAGAACCTCTGCTTTGTCAACGTTGGAGGTGACAGTCGTTTGATTATTAGTCAGAGACGCAATTGTGGACCGCTTCCTTCTAAAAGATCGTGAGGAAGTAACTTGCCAACACATCTTCTGATAAATAGCACAATATTAAAAATGTATTGGTCTAAATGTGTTAAATGTGTTAAATGTGGAAAAATATTTGGTAGCTTTTATTCTGACGGAAATGTTTCTAACATTTTCTAATTCAATATTTGAACACGTACTTGAAGAAAGTTAACTTAAAGTTAACATTTTCCAGCTGAGTCATATTGTTTTATATGCGATGCTAAAAACTCATCAAATTCTGCCAAATATTCTCGCGTTCCAATGTAATTCCCGCTATGACATTCAGAAAAAAGTTCATTACAGTCACTAAATGCAAGAAATTTTTTAGCTAAAACTTTTATTGTTTCTACTATCCCCAGCAGTACTTATCTCCAGCATTTTTTTTTCCTTCAAAATATTATTATTTTTTTCAACTTTAGTGTTCCTCAGCTGAACGTCCTACAAATACTTCAACTGAATTTCCTTCTATCAAAATTTCAATAGAAGGCCTAGGATCAGCAGGACTTTCACGTTCTTTTCAATTCCTACTATTTTTTCACACTCTCCCTATATATATCTTATTCAAATTTGCAATCGTTAATAAAATACTTTGATTCATCCACTCAAGTTCAAATACATCTTTTTAAAACTTGTAGTGGATGACACTTGATGTTAGGACAGTTTTTTCAAATATTAATTCATTAATTAAATTTAATTCCTTAATTTTAGTTTTTATTAGATTTAAGTTGCATGTATCTACGAATAGATGGCGCCAGATGTAAGACGAAAATTTCAACTTTATTTATAAAGGACTTTCTACAATACAGGGGAAAAAAGTTGGAATTGACTTTAGAAAAAGAAATTTTTATATTACTTGTTTATTCTTACATTTGCATTTTTTCCCTTCCGAGTAACCTTCTACAAAAGTGGTTCTTCTGACGGCAAAAAAAATTATTCTGATGGCAAAACATAGCAATAAATTACTTTACTTCTTAGTCTATTCACTAACCATTCTCGCTCAATGTTTTTTCTCTTTGCCTTGTTAATAGTACAAATTTTTTTCTTTAATGTCCGAGTTAGTTTTTTGACTTCTGCCACTACTTTTTTCGCGATATGCAAAAGAGAAATTTTTGACGATGGTTTAGTTTTTATCAAATAACGTTGTATGTCTCTGTTGTTAAATTTATAGGCCACAACAAAGCATCCAAATTGTTAAAAATTAAAATATCATTAACGATATTGAGCACATCTTCTATATTTCATATTTGTACTTCAATAATTGTATTTTCGTTTTTCTTCTAAACCTCAGGCATGTCTTTGTCTTTATTCAATTCCTTCTATTAGCTCACACTCTCCCTATATATATCTTGTTCAAATTTTCAATCATTCATAAAATACTTTTTATTCATCCACTCATGTTCAAATACATTTTTTTTTTTGAACTTGCAGTGGATGACACTTGATGTTAATGCAGTTTTTTTCAAATATTAATTCATTAATTAAATTTAATTAATTAATGTTAGTTTTTTTTAGATTTAAGTTGCATATAGTAGTACCAGTAGATGTATGCACCAGTATGCACCAGTATGCACCAGACCAGTATGCACCAGTATGCACCAGTAGATGGCGCCAGATAAACTTCAAAAAATGAATGAAAATTATTTATAAAAAACTTTCTGCAATATAATGAAAAAAAAAGTAGGAATTGACTTTTAAAAAAAAATTTATATCACTCGTTTTTCATTTCTACTACTTAAATTGTATTTTCATTGTTTTCTATATTGTATTTCCTGAATTTCTCTGTTTCCAGAATTTTGAACAACAATCTTTTCGTTAATCTTTTCTTCAGGTTCAGCTTTCACATTGCATTGTCTACTTTTGAATGAATAACATATTTTAGCAGAGCGTTCGTCTGTTTATTAGCTCTTCCTCCAAATTCTTCTTACTCTTTCATTTTTCAGAGCCCGAAGTGTAATGGTAATTCTTTTTCACTAAAATATATTAAAATTTCTGATTTAACTTGCTTAACTAATCAAAATTGTTATAATAGGGGTAAATGACCTACCTTTAAAACTCAACTTGACCTTTAAAAAAATTAAAAATTCATACTTGCAGGGCAACGGACAACGGGCTTAGCGATTACGGATTTCCAATGTGATGTTGAGTACCAACTAGACCTCCACATCTTAAATTGATAATAAAATTTGCATAAAGATAGAAAAATAAATTAGATTAGAAAAAAACAAAAGCTGTCGGTGCAATTAGGTGTCCGTTACACGATGCCCAAAAAGAGATTCAAATTAAAATGAAAAAAAACTTTGATAGACAGATAGCTCATACAAAACAAGACAAATGCTCGTACTTGCAACTAACTACTCACTGTTACATACTGCTGAGAGTGTAATTATTTTGTTTTAAAATTTCTGGTTCTTTCGATTAATAATTCTTCTTACTATTATTTCTATTAAATCGCATACGGACACTGCAGCTGTTTAATAAAATATAAAAAAAAGCAAAATTATTCAATAATATTTCACAGGATGTTAAGAATACTTGTAGCTATTATAAAAAAAATTATAAATTATCGGAAGAATTACTTTCAATAAGTAGAAACATAAGAACACATTTTCTTTCGAGTTTAGAATTCACATTAACCATGTAAAAAGCAATGCGTTTTTGTTTATTACATCCAGTTGTTCAACAGAAAAGTATGCTATTTTATTTACAAATCTTTTCAAAATAGACAGTTTAACTGGGCCCTTCTGAAAACCGAGACCTACAATTTGTCTCATCGGTCTATGCGATGATACGGCCCTGATTAACTTTCCGGTTTATTTACTGACATTTTATTTTGAAAAATGCAAGTAGGCATTTATATTTTTTCTTTGATGATCGAAATAAATTAAGAAAAAATATATTAATTGTACAGCAGATCCCTAGAAAATGGATATTATTTCCGTATTAATTAAAAAAAAAATATCGAGAGAAGTTTTAATTTATTTGCTAGCTCTTACTTTTAAATTCTATGAAGAAAGTGGAAATTTGTAAAGATTTGTTTCTCAAATCTTGAAATTAAGAGAGAAATTCGACGGCATTATGATATAATTCATACATAGTGACATTTGCTCTCTATCTGAATTTTATAAGATTGTTTGAAAATTTGGTTGTCGATTGTGAAGGAATGATTTTCAAAATGAGTGATTTTGATCCAGCAATGCAATCTTATTGACTTAAATGCAAATCAGAACCTTTCGTAAATCAGTTGCAGTTTTTTCTATTCTGGTATGACATTTCTGTACAAGATAATAAGAAGAGCAATGGTAAAAAATAAATAAATAAAATTAACCGATAGAAGATTAATTCAATAGAGATGATAAAACGTTAACCATAACGATAACGTTTCCTACTTGGATAGTTTGAGAGAGATAATGTTTATTTATGTAAATAAAAATTTTTTTTATCTAAACTTATTTATCCTTGATTGGTTAATTGTTGATCATGAAATTCGCAGTAAAAATCCCTTTATGCTCCAAATCTGAATAAATCGATCTGTGGTTTTACGCATATTTCAATGGGGTAAAGTCAGATTTCTTCCTTTGGGTGCCTCATGTCTTTGTCCCGCAAGGTAAGGAAAAAAAGAAGCAAGAAAGCTACACCTATTTCTTCTCAAACATTCTTATTTCATTAATTTCTGTTGTAATTCTTCCAGAACTTTACTTGACGCTTAAAGGGAATATGTATTGCTACTTAGTGTAAAACTTGGAGGGTGGAGAATTGATATCTTGAGTTAGCCTTAGAATAATTAGAAATCAGTTAAAATGTTCATTTATATACTTTTTTTTTAATGTGGCAAAAACAATGTTAAGCGTTTGAGTATAAGTGAAGCAATATAAAAGTTCAATAAATCATGAAAACATTTACCTATGGATTATTATTTTTTATGTCTTGCTCATAGAAACAAACTGGTTAAAATTTATCCTAATAAAAGAATTTTCTCAATGAAATTAAGAGGCTTATTTTTAATATTTATTTATTCATTGTCTATACAGAGCCATAAATACAAAAGCGCCATATAACATTGAAATATACTAACTTTAACTGAAGTCACTCTCAACTGGCCCTTGGTAAGTTTTCCTTATTTATTTTTCAGATTCCGGACTTGGAAGCTCATCGAAATGTGTTGCAACCTGATATATTTGAACATTTTAAAACGCAATTTGATAAAATGATAAACTTTTGCAATTTATTAATCAACGAATTGAATATTTGTGGTAAATAGTGTTCTCTTTTTTAAAAAGACAATTTATTAGCCAATATTTGTTAAAAAAAAAAAAAAAAAAAAAAAAAAAAAAAAAAACGGCAGCGGAATTTCGGTTTATCATGGTTGCTAAAAGGAAGTTGGTAGTTAAACTGAAACTAGAAGCATTTCCGGTTTCGGGTGTATAAAAGGCCAACAGCAGAATCATTCAAGCGTCATAAACTCTTCACATTTTGGACGAGGTGATTTGCTCTTTCTCTTGTTGAAAAAAGATATGGAAAACAACGTTCAAAATTCAAACTCATCTTGTTACACTGACTATGCAGATTGGGATACTAACCCATATCCAGAAGAAACTGGAATAGAACATATACCTTCTTATGTGGAAAAAGAACCTGAAGAAACTGCTTGGGGAGAACCAGAGAAATTGGAAAAGGACTCAGCGGTTGACGAATCCCAAGATTATTGGACTCGGCGGTTGAAGAACCTAAAGAATAATTGGAACCCCAAGAATGCCCCTTCGATTTTCGTGTTGTATCCAGTGAGGAAGATGAACAGCAAACCCAAAAACTGACGACATGAGACAATATTTATTGGATATGATTTTATTTGTGAAAAATGTTGTAGAATACGTCATTTTGATACATTTAGTTGGAAAAAATCATTCCACTAATGGCAAAAAATAATTGGGGTAGACCACTTACAACTCTTTGAAGTTGTGAGTGGTCTACTCTAGTTTTGTTTGTGAAAAATGATTTACCGACGTCGGAACAAGAAATTGTATGCCTGTGTTATTATTAATAATAAATCTACGTTGTTTTTATTATTCCATCTTTCAAACAATGATGTAACTTGGAAAGAAAAATTAAGTTTATTTTTTTCAGCAACAATATTGTTATTTTTTTATTCGTTCACAAATTCAAGAGGTGGTGTCTAGAGATAGCGCTTATCACATCCTGTTTGCTAAAAAATTGCGTAGTATCGTTTGTGGTGGTTTTTTTTAACGAGACGGATGTCGCTTATCGCATATCCTGTGGTTGTTGAAACTGCAGTATTCTCAGAGCTCGGCTTCCTGTTTCCTGGTTGTGTGTGTATAAAAGTCCAGCGAAGTATCGAGTGTAATCATTCGCTCTACTGAATGGCTACTCTCATATTTTTTTTTTTTTGAGAATCTCTCTCGCTTTCGCGTTTATTTTAATAATGGCTCATATTAAAGATATTGAATTCGTGGGTCATTGAAATTGGGCACAGACGGACGATGGCCTTATTCCCGTAGAGATAGCTTTGACTATTTGGGATCCGTCGGCAACAGTGCTGACGGTCAATGGGGCCGATGAATACTATTCCAGCAAGAATCGTAGCACCAGAAGATGGATGTGTGACCATGCACGTTTACCATTTCTCTATGGAGGGAAACGCACCATCAACGAGGCGATGGCTGAAGTGTTAAGCTTCGAAAGACGAGGGACGTGGGATGTGGTTTGGTTTGGTTTGTCGCTTTACGGTCATCTTGTGCACAATTTAGGCTAAACAGACAGGGACCTACAGTTTAACGTGGATTTTGAACCACTCACAACCATCCATGCCACCACCAGGATTCGAACCTGAAGCCTGGGATACCAAAGGCCGGACGTGGAATGTGGGTGGCAGTGAAAGGCGACATACACGTGACCTTTTTCGAGTCTTGTGGGCTACCTGTCTCAGAGATCAAGATCCACGTGCCTGCGGAGTGCCCAAAGTACGAAATGCTACCCACTCCCGATTGGCCACTCGCTGAACGTTGCATGATTCATCTGTGCAGTGATGATTATTTGTGCAGCAAAAGGATAGCTTATATCTTTGCTCGGTATCTAGAAAACCGCGAAAAGGATAATGAATTGTCGGTGCTGGACAGGATCGCAGTGACACACGAATCATTGATTTTAAGAATTCTGCTGCCGCCTCAGACAAATTCTGGTTTGTCAGAAATAATGTCCAATCCACGATACTCTTAAAGTGCAGTAAAAATCGTAAATTGGCCAAAAAAGAAATGGAGTCATCACTTTCAATTTTTTATTTATTTTTTTTTTTTCGAAAATATATTGACCAACGTTGGCGACCGACGCCGAATGGGACTTGTGGAGAAAATAACATTTTTTATTTTGTTTTGTTTAAAATAAAACTACAAATGTTGATGAAACGGGATTTGTAACATGGTTAAAAAACTTGGAATTATCTTTTATTTATTTTTTTTTTTTTTTGTAAATTCCCTATATTTGAAAGCAAAAAATCTGGAATAGTGGTAATGTACAAGATGGTAATGTGTTGCAGCCAGAATTACATAGTGGAAAGATACCCGCAAGATCCTCACGAGGATTCGGGAGACCTGTGATGGCATTTCGATTACGAAACGCAGTCGACACCTCATCATTTTTATTCTACCGTAATTGTCGTCAAGACACCTCATCATTCGTTTCTACATTTTACATTGTTCTCAAGACACGTCCCTATTCATTTCTACATTTTACATTGTCCTCGGGACCTGAATGGCCGAGTATCTAGCGCTCTGGCGCTCGGTGCTACAGGTTTCGGGTTCGAATCCCGGCGGTGCCATGGATGTTTGTAGTGGTTCGGAATCCACTTTAAGCCGTAGGTCCCGGTCTTCTATGACTGTAAGAGCGTCACGGAGCAAAAGTCAGGCTTCTACCTACGGGTGCTCCATCACAACAGAAGCTGCTTCCTTCCCCTTCAATCATGAGTCCATATGGGCTCGTGGGCTTGGCCAGCCAAGTGGGATAAGAAACAACAACAACAACACATTGTCCTCAAGTCACGTCACCACTCGTTACTTGACCCGTTCAGTGCCATTGCGCACCCCTGCCTACTAATAACAATAGATTTTTGACATGCTCAGTAATATACATTCGTTATTGTACTCTTTGAATTGGTAACGCGCATACCCATCTACTCACAACAATAGTACTTCACATACTCATTTTAAACATTTTTTACTTCACCCTTCTATGTCATTTGCTCACATTATACTGTTCAAAACAATGTAAAAAAATCGATTGTGCATGTAAAAACGATAGGAATTCTGGGATACAAGGATTACGATCAAACTATGACACGTTCATGGATTCGACCTACCGTACGACCGAATTGATATTAGGTCAATTTTCAAAGAGGGATCGGTGCTCATATATTTTTTCGAGTGACTGTAGACAAGAAAATACTTGATAATACAAAACAGCAAATGTGGGACAAACAGCATCTCAAGGCTTATTATTATTATTATTTATCAGAGAATAATCTTATTCGTTTCAAAATGTGAATATTTCCTGACATGAAACTCTTATTTAATTTCCAAGGTGGTCACCGAAATACTGCAATTTTATTGGAGACTCCTCTGGGATTGCTTTTGCCCTCTATGATCAAGTTATGCAACAATTGATTTACTGCCACTGAAACAATTCCTTAATTAAAGAAAATCTTATAAAATCATTCAAAAGCACAATTAACCATCATAATAGAGTCATTCAAGAAACTGAAAATTATAACCCAGTGACATCTAAAACGACCTAAAAGAATTGCTGCACAACCGCCTTCTTCCTTATCTGCATGGGTTTTTTTTTTAATTTCTTATAAATTTTTTCACTTCTTCATGAATTTCCTGGGCATAACCAAAAAATTTCCTCCACTTTTCCGGGAATGAGCTATAATTTTTGAAGTTATTGCCCTATAGCTAATTTGCTCCATTTAGTCATCCGCAGATATGACGATGATTATATCAGTTGAAGTACAACTCAACTAATTCATTTGATATCAGTATCAACAATTTTGTTATTTTTATTTGGTGCAAACTGAAAATTTTACTAACCTGTGATTTTGCTGTACATTTGTAACTGCAATGTTAATTTGTCTAAAATCGAAAAGTCTGTACCGTTTTATGAAATCAAGAAGTTTTATTCTTTCTTCATTTAAGTGAAATTTTTTTCGGCCAATTTGTTCACTCAAGCGGCCATACCAAAATGAGGTTGGTTAAATCAGTATTTCTTTTGTTTGTTTCGTAATACAATGTTACTAATAATTCAAATTATTATACCTGGAATAAGTTTATTAATTAAATACTTTCTTCTCCTTTATAATTTTCTAATCATCCTTCAAAAAAGTGGGAGGATGATATCATTTTTTGTTTGTGTGTGTTTATATTACTCCTCCATTTTACTCATAAAAAATATTTAATTTGTATATTTTGAAAAAAATTTAGCAAACAGACTTGTTTATTTCTTTTATGTATCAAAATTATTTTATGTGTTGTTTCAGTTATAATTTTATTATACTTGGTTTTGCTTCAATTTCAAATTATTATAATTTTTTTTTATGAATGAAAAATTTTCCATCTAAATTTTATGTATAACAAATACGAATTCTCATATTTTTTTGTTCCATGTATATTAACAAATAATATAAATATTAAAAGTATGTGATTAATTAGTTGTGTGTAATTTTTGTTTTTATAATAACAAACTTGATGGGATTTAGTGTATCATCTGTAATCATTCAAATTTCTAGTTCTATATTGTTATAATGAAACTCCACTCTTGGCTACTTATTTATACAGACAGCCACTCATACACAATAAAATATTTATATATAAAAAGGATTTTATATTTTAACCAAATAAAACAATTTTAAATTGCATAAAATCACTTAAAAACACAATATATTGTTAATTTGTTAGAAATCCAAGATGTTTTAATTCGATATAAAAAAAATTACAATAAGTATCATAAATTTTTTTTTTTTTTAATTTATTTTTTTTATCTGCCTAATTTTATTTATGTTCTGAAGTTTAGAATCTGAAAATGTTAAAAAGTTCAAAAAATTTCTAACTCGTTAAAAAAAAAAAAAATCATCATTTAAAGATTTTTATTATATTTCTATGTTAGTGTTTTTATATCATAGCAGTAAAATTGTATTCTTTAATATAATAAACACATTACACATATTATATACATTGTATTTTATCAGATACATTTGTTTAAATTGTATTATACAAATGTTTTCTTATTCATGAACATAAAAATGTGTCAGTTCCCTTTAGAAAAATCATCTTCCCCTTATTCCTATTGAGAGTATAGTATATAAGACAATC
This sequence comes from Caerostris darwini, assembly GCA_021605075.1. NCBI lineage: Eukaryota > Metazoa > Arthropoda > Arachnida > Araneae > Araneidae > Caerostris > Caerostris darwini. The sequence goes on along the minus strand of BPLQ01005389.1, from coordinate 54,273 downwards.
ACTTTGTACACTGCTTTCAACCATTTTGCATTGTTAATGAATAAACTCCAGTCAACTGCCTAGTATTTAGATAAAAATTGCAAATAATTTGTTGCCAAGAATTTTTGAAATTTAATTGTTGTTTGGCATTATTTTAGTTGCTTTAATAAAAAGATTACAATTTTTATTTGTTTCCTAGAATTATCTGAAACTTTATTTAAAATTTTATTAATTTTTGTATTACCATTTATGTTGTATGTATGCACTTTCCTGGTACTATTTTATTTCCTAACATTTCTAAATCTGTGGTTTGCATATCATTTGTTAAAATAAAGAGTAAAAATAATAAATTATTAGGAGATCTAAAATAATATTTAAAAGATTGTTATTAGTAACATTTTAAATATTATTATATATTATAAATAAAGAAATATTTCAAAAATTGCTAAAAAAAATATTCAGAAACTCAATGAATAAATAGTATGCATGTATTGATATGTAGCATTATTTAAAATGTTAGCTTATTATTATTATTTTATTTTTTTGCATTAAAAACTAATATGAAATAATATGTATTTTATTTTGATATATTTGATTTTAAAAATATCAGCAAAGAAATCCAGAAAAAAATTGCTAACACAATAAAATGAAATTTTATCATGTTGGACAGTGGAAAACTTAATATAATCCTTTATTAACCAAATTTCAGTTTGGTAATATTTTAATCTAGCAAAAAGAAAGAAAATTATATAAAATACTTTTAAAATGTGATATTTAAAGAAAAATAAATATGTAAAAAATAGAAAATAAAGCATGTAAGAAAGCAGTAATCATTTAGTTTTTCATATAAAATATTATATGTTTATTGATAATATTCAAATATTCAGTATTATTTTTACGTAATTAAGATTTTAAAAATTGTACTTTAAAGGAAAATATCTGGATGAACTGACAAGCAAACTATCTTAATTTAAAAATATACCTTTTTTTAAATTTATTTTTAATTGATCTAAACTGCATTAAAAGATTGATAAAATAATTTACACAAATATTTCAGCAAAATAGAAAAGAATTTGGAATGAAAAGAATATGCCAGGTTGAAAGAAAATTAAACTTCTGAATGCTATAGTTTTTAAATTTCAGAAAATAGAAGTATACATACAAAAGCAGAAAATAGAAACTTTATAATAGTGATATCTGTATTTACTTTATTTTAATGTAATAGGATATTACTCAATATTGTAAATATTAGTTTATGTGTACGATCTTATATTTTATTTTAAAGGAAATTTTGAAATATTGCAATTTATGGCTTAATAAAATTTTTTAATATATAATAAAATGAAAAATTATTCTACTATTACTGAGTAATAAAAATATGTAGCTTTATAATTTCATTGGATCAAATTCAGTGAAAAGCAACTGTTTTAATAGTGTTGTTTATTATTTTCATAATTAAAAGAAAAACAAAAGCATTTTTTAATTGATGAATTTATGGTGATTTTACAATAGGTTAAATTGTAAAACTGTAATTATACCTCCAAAATTATAATGTATATAAAATTAACCAAATATTTCATTATTTCCCCATTTATAATTTTCAATTTCTTCTCACGTGTTTTGTAAATTATTAATGTCAGTATATTGTAAGGTCAAATTTTGTCAGTTTAGTAAATGTACAATTATTTTTAAAAATATTTTTACTAATTTCCAGTATTTTTTAACAGTGAACAATCTGTGGCATCAGCAAGAGCTTCAGTTTTGGTATATGATTCTCAAATGAAAAAATGGGTTCCAAGTGGTTCGTCCAGTGGCTTGGCAAAAGTGCATATCTATCATCATGTTGAAAATAACACATTTCGTGTAGTTGGTAGGAAAGTTCAGGATCATGAGGTATATTTAAAAAAAAAACATTCCCCCCCCCCTTAAATAGTGTTGTTATTAGTAAATTTCCAAAAACTTTGACTGGCTAAGGGAGTGATTTCAATTTTCAAACTGATATCTTTTTTTTTCAACTTTGACTCTACATAGAATTTTTCTTCTATTGTAAAACACTTGATTAACTAAAATGAATCTTAAATTATATTATATTTAAAATTATGAAATAAGTTATAGTTTGCATAAATACATACACAGTGTTGTTTTTGTTTATATTATCATAGATGCCAAAATTCTATGAACTCTCTAAAATTATTATGAAAAACAGCAAAACCTATAATTAGCTATAATGTGACTGTGGAAAAAGGCCATTATTTCTTTTCTATTTTTGTGGTGTTTTAAAAAAATTCCATCAATTTCGAAAAAAATGTCAACCTTCGGGAAAGATAAAGAGATTTTATGAAATTTGTTTTTAATTATTAAGAAATTAACGCTTAATTATATGTCGAAATAAATATATTGTTGGTATTATATATATTTGTGATAAAAAAGAAATGATAGTCCATGGGTATTCAGCAGGATAGAGTTTAATAAAAAAAATATTAGTATTGTTATATGTATTATTATTTTGCTATTTATTCATTAAGTATTTTTTCGCTTGCAATGCTTATATTCTTATATACTATATTTATTTATATTTTAAGATGTTGTTTAACAATATGCATTTAAAAGTAATTTTTTTTTCTATATTATGTCTAATCTTATAAGTAATTTGAGCACATGTATTTGTAACACTAAGTGTTATCTGAACTTCATTTTAATGAAAGCATCTTTCTCAAGTTTTGCTAAAAAATTGCTGCATTACTTGATAATATTATAAATTGCAAATGCTAATACATATACCAGATTTACTACTACAGTAGGAAATCTGCAACTCTATGGATATAAATTCTATGGTAATATATTGGTAATCATTTCGATTGGAAAGCAACATTTGTCTACTACTGACAAGTATTAAGAACTGCTGATAATTGAGGTTGGAATTCCATATTGACATGTTTGTGTTATAAATATTTTTCAGTATTATTTGATTTTTTATTCAATTTATTATTATTATTTATTTATTTTTATTATGACTTTTATTTATTTATTTCTTGATCACTGCTAGTTATTTTTTTTATAAACTAATAAGATTTAATTTTGAAAACTTTTAGAAATTGGTTTTAAATTCCAAGTCTATCCCAAAAGATTTCCTTAAATTAAATAATTAACTAAAATATTGAATTAATTTATACCTCATGTTAAATAAGCGTATTTATATTTTCTAGGTTGTTATCAACTGTTCTATTCTAAAAGGCTTAAAATATTTTCAAGCCACTCCGACTTTCCATCAATGGCGTGATAACAGCCAAATCCATGGTTTAAATTTTGCCAGCAGGGAAGATGCAGACACGTTTGCTTTAGCTATGGAAAGAGTTTTGGATATTCTGGGGCACAGTAGTATGTATTTGAGTAAGGTTTCTTCCTTTTGTATTCCTTTATTTCTAATTGAGACTAATTATCTATATGTTTGTTATTGGTGATGAAATGGAAATTTTATTTTTAAACAACTGAAACCCTTTTTATTATTTTGTCCTTAGAAAAAGCAGTTAATATATATTTGAGACTGCATAATCTTAATCAAACAATATAACAGATTTTGATGACAAAAACATTTTTAAAATGTTACATATTTAAAAATTTATTTCATTAATATTTATTTTTACTTTTCTTTTAACAATAAACTAAAGTATAATAATTCAACACAAACAAAATCTCTAACTATTATTAATTGTTTCATTGTTAAATCTGAAACTCTTTATTATAAGTTCAAAATAGAAATGATAAGTAAACATCTCTGAATAAATAACTGTAACGTCTTTATTACATTTCATTATATATATATATAAATTTCTGTAGATGTCCTATAATGTGTTTTTATGATTAAAATTTGCTTGATATCTGTTCTATATTTCAGACATAAAATGTAATTTTAATATTATTTATATATATATTTAGATGAATAAATTTTGTTAAAATTATTCCAATAATATTCAAATGTAACTCTTTGTGAAGTGTTAAACAAATATAAAATACCTTTAAAAAAAATTTTTTTTTACTTTAAATAAATTTTTTTATTGAAATACAATAAAAGTAAATATGGTTACATTAAATAATGTTAAAAAGACATCATCTGTTTTGGAAAAATATGATTTGTTTACAATTGATAAAATAATTTTGCAAATAATATAAAAAATTAATTTTTTGTTTCTTTTTTTTTATATTTTGAATTGAGTTTTATTACAAAGAAAATTCTTGAATTATATAATAATCCTTAAAAACAATTTTTAAAAATGTTAATAGGTAGTCAACGTTCCTCTCAATCACAGCCTTTGTACCAGACTATTGGACACAGTGGTGTTAGTTTGGATGATTATGCAGAGTATAGAGGATGGTAATTATTTCAATTTTAATTAATGTTTTTTTTAATAAATGGTGATGCCGATTTTTTACAAAAAAATGCTTACTAATTTTGAACTAGGTTTTTAAAATTAATTTTTATTTGGTACTAATTTTAAAGTATTAATTAATACATTTATTGTTTTATTATTAAAAAGATATTTTTCAACAAAATATAAGTTTAAATATCATAGTACAAAATAAAATATTTTCAAACATTATTATTCTATGTATTATTCTGTATTAGTATATAAATTTTAGACTTTACATAATGTTATGATTATTAACGTTCTAGCAAAAATATAATTCTATTTTAATATACATATATTAATTATCTTCACTTGTATGAATGTTTTTTCATTGCATAGAAAACATGAATATATCTGGCAATGTATTTTAAAGTTTTATTTATTGCAAAACTGATGTAAGTTAATAAAAGTATTTAAATGTCATTAAGATTTAAATTTTTTTTTAATTGAAATTTGACTGTTAGGACATTATTTTAATTACCATTAATATTTACAAAGTAAATTTTTTTTGTTTTGATAATTTTTTGTTAAATTTATTAAAGCTGTATTAAATGGCTTTTAAATAGAGTATTTATAATATTGTTAGTGAATATCCTGTATATTTTGACAAATTATTTGATTATTTTTACATGACATTTATTCTTTATGACATATCTAATATTTATTACTAATTTTATTTCCTTTTATAATAAACTTTATACAAATATGCAAATGTTTATAAAATATACAATTTTTAAACTGAACATTGTTTTTGTTAAAATAATTTTTTACCATGTTTATCTTTAGTATAAATATAAAGAAGAATATTATTGGCAATTGTATACTAAATTCCTTTGTTATTATTACTGTAAATGAATTATTACACCATTTTACTTTTTTAAATGTTTCATTATTTTTATTTATTCCTTATATAGGATAAATAATGAAAATGGTGAACGGAAAACAAACTCGGAATACAGCCATTATCGAACTAGCCAAGGTATTGAGAAAAACTTCTTTTTATCTAACAGTTTGAATGGTTATTATTGAAAATAAACCTGTTTCCAACTTCATATTACAGTCAACCATTCCAACCACCCAAATTCTCCAGGAAGTATTTCATCACCGAGTGCCTACAGCCACCTTCGTACATCATCTGCTCCTCCTATGCCTCAGCAGCCATTGTCTACAGTTCCTCTACAACCTTCCCCTCAGTCAACAGTTCCTCCACCCCCTCCTCCTCCACCACCCCCTCCATCTAACTCCAGCATCTCTGGTTTGGCTACCCTCCCTCGACTTCATCTGAGACCTAATCCTGAGCAAGAGTTTACAGAGACTTCCTTTGCAGCAGCTTTAGCCACTGCTAAACTTAAGAAAACACCTTCCAAAGTAAGTTTAAATACTTATGATAATTTTATATTTTGGAGAATTAGTCCTTGAATTAAGTTATTTTTATGTATTACTATAATTATTTTAGTGATAAAAATTAAATTAAATAACTGGGTTTGCTTTTTATCATGTATGTATGAGGTTTATTACTTCTATGAAAAAAAAATTAAAACTCATATTTGTTTTTATCAAATTCTAATAAAATATTCTAATTCACTTGACAAAAAAAAATTATGCAAAAAGAAAATTATTTATTGTCTAATTGTAATTATTACCATGCATAAATATTTTTGGTTATGAAATTTGTGGATATACTAATATAAATGAAGAACAAATTAAGATTAATTAGAAATGATTATTTAGAATTTAAATGACAATTCTTTAAAAGTATATTTAAAAAACTAAATTTTTTGTATCATTGATAAAAATTGTCTTCAATATTTGATTTATTATCATGCCTATTATGTAATATATTTGTTATGAAATGTGGGATTTGTTTGATTTCTTTGTTTATGAAATTTCGCAGTAAATTAAGACAAGTAGTGAATGATTTGCAGATAAGTTGCTGATAGATAAATTTCCTTAATAATTAATTAGAGATAAATTGGCAAGTTCATTGCGTGAGAACAGTTACTGAAACGATTCTGACCACCGGCATGCCACTATTAGCCTTTTATAATTCTTTGTAGGCTCATAGACATATCATAGGGTTTTATGATATATATCTCCTGTTTGTGTCAATCTGGTAGTTACTCCTATGCACTCTTCAAAAGATCCATCAGCCAACCTTATTAAACTCTATCAAACTTGTCCCCAAAATAACCAATGTAGCTATATTTTTAATTGTTTTCGTTGTACTATGCATATGCTGCATATTTTTATGAATAAACAAAGCACTTTATAATTATTAATTACCTTTAGTATTAATTAGTTAAATTAAAACAATTTAAAGAATAAATAGCTGAATCCTAAAGTTATCTAAAAAATAACAGTTATAAATTTAAATAGAATTTTGAAACTATAATATTGCTGAAGGAAGGCTTTAAGTTATTATTTTTCAATTTTTTATTTTTATATGTATTGAACAAATAGCATTGTATAATATTTTATTGCCTGTAAATTTATGTATATCTATCAGTTTAATGAATATTAAATATATGTTCCTTTTCTACTAATATTACTGTGCCCAAAAAGTAAGACCAATTATTTTTTTTAAAGAACTTTTTATTTATTCTTCCAAGTTTATTTCACCACCTTCAAAGTGTAACCTCCAGACAAAATGCACTTATGGCAACTTTTTTCCAATCAGTGCAGGTTAAAAAGTCATTGGCAGGGGTGACCTACAAAGCGTGCGGCGATTCACATTGAATAGTTTCAATCGACTCTAAAGAGTGTTCCCTGAATTGTCTCTCGAGTTTAGGGAATAGCCAGAAGTCGCACAATGGTAATACGGTGGTTGTGGAATGATATAGGTTTCATTTTTGGCAAAAAAGTCACGAAGAATCAATGCAATGTGAGCTAGCACATTCACTGTTTTTGGTACCATCTTTTAAAAAGAAATTTTGAAACTCCAACATCATCAGCAAGGTCTCTAATTGTAAATCAGCGATTTGCAAGCACCAAATATTTAATTTTTTGGAGGTGAGCTTCGTCTGTTGAGGTTGGTGGTCCACCAGAGAGCTCTTCTTCTTCAAAGGGTTCTCTGATGACCGAATGCCTTCTGCAACATTCTATACATTTCCACAAACAAAATTTAATGCAAGTTCTTTTCTCATTTAATTCAGACGTTTGAAAAACCGCTGGAATTAGTTTTAATGTCTCACAAAACCAAGCATACCTCAAACTCTAAGGAATATCTTGCCGTGAAATTTCACACAGATGTCAAGGACAGTGCCAGCAACTTAAAAAGAAAAAAAATTGAAATTCCTTAACCCCCGGGAATTTTAAATGGAAAATCGGTCTTACGTTTTGGACACAGTAGTAAGATAAAAAATATTTCTTCGTGTAATTGTGTGCAATTAAAATGTATAGCAAAATTATGTGTTGGTAGTACTTTTAGGTCATTAAAAAAGTTATTGGCTTACTTTTGCTTTGAATTGATCTTAATAAAAAAATTTTATCTAATAAACTACAAACATTACTGTTGTGTAAAAGAACGACCTGCTTTAAGTTAAAATACACTCTCTAAATACTTTTATGTTAAAAAAAATTAAGTATTAAATATCTAAATTGAATTGTATTTTTCAGCCAATTAGTGACTCACCTGGAAATGATAATAAGGCATTTCCTAAAGGAATGGCATGCATGATGGATGAGATGGCTAGAACTTTAGCTAGAAGGTATAATTTATACCTGTTTTAATTTGTTTACAAAAATCGATAAAAACTTAGTTATTATTTTTTATATATAGTTATTTTTTTTATGATTTAATTGAAAATAAAAGCTTCTCTTTGTTTTGATTCATTGTCAGTAACCTTGAAGGGAAAAAAATCTTTGAAGCCTTGAGAAGTGTTATATATTCCCATTTGTTAATGAATTCTAAAACAGCATTAAAATTTCTTTTCTTCTTCGATTGTAGTGTAATTAACGCAATTAATAATGCCATTTTTTATCATATTTTAAAAAATATCATTACTTTTAAAAAAAATTCTATATGTTTAGTTTAAGAATGGCAGTTGTTTAACTTTCTGATCTAAAAATAATTTTCTGTTAATAACTTTAATTATTAATAATTTGAATTACTAGTTTTTTAGTACTTTTTGGTATTAATTATTTTTCATTAATAGTTTGTTTTTTTCTCTCTTCATTTCAGACGAGCCCAGACAGATAATAGCATTGTGAGTAAATTTCTTCATTTCCTTTCTTTTATTCATTTAAAACATTAAAAAAAAAATAGGTGATGAATTTAAAATAAAATTATAGTATATAATAATAATAATAAAAGGGTTGTAATTAGCTAATGAGAGTTAAACATTTAGAATTTTGAAAATGGAATAAATTTTGTGAATAAATTAGATTTTTCAAAATGGTATTCATGTAAACCAGGAAGGCAAAGACTGGGGGCTGCATGAACTTTGTGTTATTACTTTAAAAAGTTACAATGAAATTAATTTTTAAAAACCGTGATACATATAACAAACTAATGTGCTTGTATGCTATATTTTTTTAGCAATTATTATGTTAATTTTTTCTGAATCTCTTTAGCTTGAATTCATGAAAAAATAAATTTTTTGAAAATGACTTATTGCATCCCTGTTGTGCTGATAAAAATAATTATAATTATATTTCTGAGAAGGATTTAAATGTGCAAATTTCTTTATTATAATAAACCATTTTTCTAAACTTCTCATTTAGAAATTGTAAGGGTTTTTTAAATAGGATCAGCATCTCTTTATATTGAAGCATGGAATTGTTTTTTTTCTTTTTCTTCTTTAAACTGCACTGATTCAATTAAAAAATTTCATTTTGGGTTGATAGAAATTAATCAATTAATGAAAATATAGAATCAATTTTACATTTGACTATTATTTTCTGTAACAAATGAAACTACAATATTTTTAAGTATCATTCATTAAGTTATATTCTTTGTTTAATTTTTATTTCATTTTAGTAAAAATATGATAAATATTAATGAAATAATATATAACTTTTTTGTGTGATTCTTCTTAACATTCCACAATGAATTCTGTTTGGTTTTATTGAGCCTGTGCTTCCCGATCTAATCTGTAATATCATTAATGTAATTATTTTATCTATATTTTCTCACATAGTGAAGTTTGAACTTTTTTTTAGAAAATTAAAATCTACTTATGTATTTAAAAACCAAATTGACAATATAAAAAAAACAATTGGTTGTTAAAATAATAATAAAGTTTTCATATTTTATTTTTATGAACAGATGATGAAGTTTTTAAATTAGAGGTCAATTTAAATTCAAAATAATTACATTCTTGTTTTTAATCTTTAATAATACTGATGATTCTATTTCTGAAACTACTTTTTATCTTTCTATATATCTATAGATAAATTTATTCTGTTATAAATTTTATTCAAAAAATGTATTAAAGCATTTTTTTTTTTTTAAATCAAATTTCAGGATACCGAAAGTATCTGTAGTAATGATAGTAACAGAAGCTGGAATAAACAAAGTCTGGGTAATGCTTCCAATCCAAATATTACTTCTGGAGGAGAATCCCCACAATCAATTCACAAGTAAAAAAAAATAGATTCATGATTATATTAATTAAGCATTTGTAACTTGAAATCCAAATACATTGTCTGATTCTATTGAAAAATATTTTTAGTTATTTTATAGAACATCCATAAAAGTATTATTAAGAAATTAATTACTTAAATATAAATGATATAGAGTTCCAAATTCTTTAGCCTAAGAGCCACACTGACTGCTTCATTAAGAGCCTACCTAGTTCATTTTGTAACTAGCCTATCTATGGCATGAGGGGTTAAACTGCTTCATTCACAGTTTCGGTTGGTACTTGCAGGCAAGTGTCAAGGATATATCATTGTGACAGAGATACAAACTTACGATACATCTATTTGGAACTGGTGAAATCATGCTTAGTTTGTCCCATTTTGTAGCAAGTAGCAAAGCAGGAGTATTGTTACATAGTAAATTTTACAATTTAAATAAAGATAAAGGGTCAGATGGATGTTACTCATGGACACTGTACTTTGGGTGACAAAAACATAAGAGTGCAAAAATCAATATCTATTTTGTAATAATTTAAAACACGCTGATATAACGTTATCTAATATTTTAAATATAACTCCATTTCATTGTTATCTCATATTTTCTTTATTTCAAATAATCCTCTTATATTTAATAATATTATTTGTTTCTATGTATTTATATACGCTAAATCGGTTATTTGATGTCATGATGCGTAGAAACCTTTATTTTTGCTGTCTTTACACAAAACTGATTTGCCACTGTTAACAACAACAAAAATACTATTCACAAATTTAATTAACTTATTTATGTCGTTTTATATGAAATAAGCTTCATTCTTTTGTTATTATTCCTTCATGATCTTGCAAGTTTAATAAAAATAACAAATACCATTGAAGGAGCAATTTTTTTTTTCATTAATTGGATTTACTAGCACTAATTCTAGTTCTCTCATTAATTATTTCTATTAAAAACTCAACAAAATTACAATTCTGTTTAACAAATGATATTAAATGGAAAACCTTCTCGCCATCCATCCCTGTTAATAAATATGTTGTGATACAAATCTAGAAACACTTTTTTAAACTTTTGTATTGCTTTTATGAATAAATCTACAATCTTTTTTTATATTTCATTTCTAGAAAAATATTTTCCTGCTCTTACACAAAATAATTGTTTGTTATTTTTAAACAGTTATATTTGATTTTTTATATAAAATCTGTTATATTTATTTCCACTGAATATTTTTATTATAGGAAGGTTATAGACATTGGAAATAGATTACCAACAGATAAATAAAATTAATTTACTGTATACTACTTTTTTTAATCCACTTTAATGTAAAAAAAAATTTTTTTTTTTCTTTTTTTTTTTTTCTTCTAGATCTGATACAGAAATTGAAAATAAAAATTCAGTAACATTGGATGCAATTCAATTAGATAAAATAAAACAAGAAATTTTATCAGAAGTAAAAGTGGCAATAAATAAGGCAAAGCAAGAAATAATAGATGGTAAATATTCTATTTTTTACTTTTCTCTCTGTTTAGATATTTATTCTATTAACTAAATTTTGAGTTTAATAAATTAAAAATTGGTGTGTTTAAAAAACAAGCAAGAAAAATTACCTGTGTTTTAAAAGATTTGTCAAGAAGAGATAGAAGAATAATAATAAAAAATTAGAAAAATAATAATCTGAAAGATATATGTTCAAAATATTATCATTAAATGCATTATTATTTTTTTTTTTAACATCATTAAAAAAACCAGCTATGGCCTTATTATTCCAGCATGAGAACTGAAATTATAAAGCATCTAAGAAAAAAATCTAAAATACTCAAATAAAATGAAATGAGCTTTATAAATATAAGTATTATAAACAAAAATAAAATGATACTGCAGGAAAATATATGTATCTTTACTTTGATATTCAAATTCACAAAATTTAAAAAAAAAAAAATTGCATCTAAATAAAATAACATTAGAATTAATGAAAATGAAAAGTTGTGACTGTAAAGAACCAAATTGGAAAGTCAGCAATGAATATTGAATATTTTTAATGAACTTGATTTGAAAATGGCTTTTCGAAAATATAATGCAAAACAAAAGTTTGTTTTTTGTTCAAATGTTTAAATCATTTCTAAAAATATATATGAGACGTTCACAAAAAAAATTTGCAGTTATATATTTTGTTACTATGTGCATGTGTGCATACGTACTTTGATATTTGGTTACTTAGACTATTATTGCTTTTTGTGAATTTTTCTATTTAAACATAAACGAGCATTATAGAAAAATTTTATTTTAGTTACACGAAATGTTTTCTCCCATATAAAATTGAAACTAATTAATTAAATTTAATTATGAATTGATATTTGAACAAACTGTATTAACATCAACTCTCATCCACTACAAGTTCAAAAGAAATATATTTGAACTTCAGTGGATGAATAAAAAGTATTTTATGAACGATTGAAAATTTGAACAAGATATATAAAAATATATATAGGGAGAGTGAGAAGTAATAGTAGGAATTGAAAAAAACAAGCAATTATTGTTACTTATTATTGGATTAATCAGTGCAACCTATTTATTTTTCAGCTATTAGAATGGAAATGAACAGAAGATAAGGAATTTTTGTAAATCAAACAAGTACTTTGTAAAACACCTTCAACATACTATATTTTTGTCATGGACATATTTTATAAAACTTTGAATCTGTGCTAAGAATTGTTAATCAGATGTCAGGAATATCTATTTTTACCATGTAATTTGCCATGGTGTACAAAATATTCCATTTTATATAGTTCTTTTTCTTTTATCTACACACCAAAGCTTTTTGAACTATTTACAAAAATATTATTAAATGTGGGTCTTATTTTATAAATAAATTATAAGTATTTAATTAGTGTGCTGTACAAAATGTTTATCAAATTATAAGGCAATAAGTGTTTGTTTTTATCTATTTGAGGCTTTTTAAAGGCCAATTGTGAATATCAAAAAAATATTATTCAAAAGCATGAGACCTATATGATGTTCTGTTGTGTTACATTTGTAAAATTGAAAAATTATTTCAAAGATATAAATGTGTATAATTTTTAAAGAGATCTATTTTTAATTCAAAATTTATAACATAATATTTTATTGATATTATAAAAAGGTGGTGAAATAACCATTCAAATTGCAAATTTCTGTCAGCTGTGTTATTAACTTAAAATTTATATCAAGCACTTATAGTATTGAAAAAAAGGTTTCTATTTTTTATTTTTATTTACATGAAATATTAAATTAATAGTTATAATTTAAAAAAAACACTGGTGTAAAATATATAAAACTGCCTTATAAATCATTTATAGAGCTAAAAATGGTAATTTGACATTATGCAGCTTAATTTAAGTGTAATTGTATAAAACTCAAGTTTTGATATCTTAAATTGAATTTTTTGCCTTCATGTGAAGTAATTTTTTTTGTTTATTTATAGTTCACACTTAAATTCTGTAATGTTAGATATTACCTTAATCATCTGAATTTTTAATTATTATTAATAATGTCTCGGTTTTTATTTTAGTTGATATTTTATGTATAATAATCAATTTTATAATTTTTTTCTAATAAAATATGTTTCTAAAAAAAAATTCAGTTGTGTTTTAAAAATTCATAGAATTTTCAATGTTTAAAGGATTATTATAAATTATCAATAAAATAATTAGTTAAATGAAGAAAATATGCAAGTAATATTATTGAATTTTAATTAGATTATTGTTATGGAAATTTTATATTTAAAATGTCTAAAAATAAGTTTGATTTATTTCTCAATCTAATTATTTTTTTATAATTTTCATGCGAGTAAAATAAAATGCTCAATAATAATTATTATGAGGACAAAACTTTTGTGTACAATGTATGTGTGAGTTATTAATCCTAAATTTATCTTGTATAAGATAAAAAAAATACATGAACAAACAGAACAATCACAAAATGAAATTGTTATTTTTATCAAAGAAATAATGAATGTGGTAATGTGAAAAAAAGATTTTAATTATGAATTTATATTAATTTGATACTTTTGATGTAGCATTTGAAAATTTGTATTTCATAACTTGCTTAAATGAACTTTATGAAGTTATAAAATGCCAGAGACAAGGTACTTCAATATTTCAGATGTTGTTATGCATATTGATATAAAATACTTGCATAACTGTTTAAACTTTTTACACAGCATAATATTTCTTTTATATTAAACTGCACAAGGTATTTTCCAAATGATTCTTATTGTTTAAAAGACTCAAATATTTTTTTCTTTTTATTTAACTACTTTTATCTGCATTTTATAATTCAATTGTATATTTTATGTTTTTTTCTATAGCTGAAAATCATTTTTTTCTGATTTGGTAAAATTTTAGTGCATTTTTTAACTAGCATAATAAAACTTAGGGATTAATTAAATTATTTGAAAAATGTAAGTATTAAAAAGACTTACAATTAAGAAAAGTTGAATAGTTTTATTTTTGATAAATATTTGCTCACTATGTGTTTCTTAAACTTAATGTTTGAATTGTGTAACAGATTTAACAATTTCAAAAACATATTACAATTTTATCTGTTCATGATATTATACTATTTAGGTATGCTGTTCCATTTATAAAATTGTGCCTATTGAATGTTTTTGTCCTTCTGATAGTTTGTACTTTGTTAATTTTCCTACCAAAAAAATGAATGAAAAATTTTTAATTCCTTAGAATATATAGAAAGATAATTTATATATATATATAATTTATCTTTCATTTAAAAACCTCATGAATCCACTATGGTGAAATAAAAATCACTGAACTACTAAAACTAACTAGCTAGCTGTAAATATAGAAAATAAAAATATTATTTCTATATGACAACCTTTCCTAAAATTATACATGCATAAAACATTTAAAGACTTTTCATATATGCATATATTTAATCCTTTTGAATAATTTGGTTTATATGAATTAAAATGTAAGAATAAGATATTTATTACAGTTTTTATTGTATAAAAAATTATTAATATTGATAAGAGCATTTGTATTTTTTTACTTCTAATATTTATAATATTAAAAATTTTAAAATGTAACATCTGAATATTTGATATTCAATATGCATTTTGCAGCTTTATATGAATACTCAGCTTTGCATCCTAATGTATAAAAGTTTTGTTATGCATAATAATTTATTGTATTGGTAAAGTATGCAAGTTATTTTCAAATTGTACAAATGAATGATTTTTATTTTTTATTCTACACAGATGGTACTTTTATATCCATAGATCTAGTAGCTATAAAGTTTTATTTTTCTTTGAAAATGAATTGTTTTTCTAACTATTTGTACAAAATAGATTTACTGAATCCTTTTTTTACTGTAATCAAACATTTAAAAAAAAGAAAACTTTTTACATATGAAGAAATAAAATAACCCTTTCATTCCTATCTCATAATTGAGTTTAATTGTGGTTTTTCCTAATAAAATTTAACACTCATTTAATGATCTCATAATAATCAGTACTGATGATAAACATGATTGATATCATAGTGATTACCTTTTTACTTCAGTTTTATTTTTCAATGAATAACAATTGCTATTTATTTTATTACAACGAATAATTGTTATTGTTTTGTTCAAAGGGTTGTTGAAGAGTTTTCTGTTTTTAAGAATTTCTTTGTTGGCGGAGAGAAAGGTTTTCTGTCTCCCTTCTTTATATATATATATATTATGTCCTTGTGATGTATGCTTTTCTTTCAGTGTGTGACTTGCAGCTGGATAACTAATTTATTTCCCTCTTATTATTACAATTGAATGAATCATGATAAAGCACCCAATAGATGAGGCATCCCGAGTGCTGACAATGAATACTGTTAACAGAATTTTTCATAAAAGGGACCATTAGCAATTTATATTGATATTTGCATCATTTGTTTGAATTAAGGTTTTTTTGTTTTATGCCTATTTCTAGCATTCCAAATTATATACGAACTGAGGTTTCAACCCTGGAATTTTATTTTCATATTCGAGTAACAAAATTCGGGATTATTTTTATAGATCTACTAAAAGAATGTTTGTTGATTTATTATATACATAGATTTGTATTTTATTTTGGTAGCTTGTGAATAAGATTTTTTTGTGATTGATATGTTTTAGTTTGGAGGATGCATTTTATACTATTTAATTTTTTTTCCTTTAAGAGTGCACAAATTTGTATTTATATTTTGCACATTTTTTTCATTTAAAATCTAATTTTTCTCTTATTATATTTGTATATATACTCTCTTGCAGGTCAAGAGAAATTGATTTCTAATATTGGTAATGATTGTAAATGTCATGTAGAATTATAAACTTCTGGATTGAGTCATTTTATAATTTATACATTAATTGTTGTGCTAATTTGTGTGACAGAGATTATTTTTCTCTTTTCTACTGCATTTTTTATAATTGGTGCTGTGAATTATGTGCATTTTTGCTGCTTTATAATTTTTGAAAAAATTTTGTTAATACTATTACAAAAACAACAATAATAATAATAATATTAAATCAAATGCATATGAAAAATTACATAACAAATTAATTTTAATTTTACATTGCATATCTGTCTGTTATTTCAAAGTATATGTCAATCACTTGAATTTAATATAGTTTTTCTATATCTCTTTAACATAAAAATTGTTATTTAGCAATTTTTTGAATGATGGTTTCATATCAAATAGATGAACTTTACAATTAACTAGTCTTTTTGTATTTAGACATTAATAAAATCCAAAACATTTTCTAAATTAATTTTATATTCCATTAATTTAAATATTTCTTATACATTATTAAGTTGCATCTATTTCTTAATTTTAATTTATTTTAAAAGTTAGGAAGCATAAGTTCTTCAGACATGCAAATAGTAAAGCAATACAGAACTGTAATATTTTGCAACGTGACATAGCAATATAGAACTGTAATATTTTAATGTAGTTTCTTTATTTCTTTGTCATATTGGTGATTTTTTTGTCCCCCTTACAAAAATGTTTGGAGATGTGCAAAATGAAAATTGTTGCATTTTTGACGAAGCAAGTTTTATTAGGACATTGATAATGTTTTAATATGTTTATGATTGGCAACAAAGTTTTATGACTGCCATTTATTTTTAGTAAAACTAACCCATTCCTGTAGGTTTTTTTTTAATCCTTTAAAACAAGGGTTAATAACATTTTCTTTTCAATGGGCTGCTTTGGCAATAAAGTGATGGTCCCAGACCTCTTTTTAAATACATAAGATAAAAATCTTAAAACAATTATGTTAAAGTACAATTAACAGGGGAGTAGTATACATACATTATATAAAGGGCATAAATAATGTAGTCTTGTGCAATGTAAGTGGATATCTACAACTTCACCATTTGATGGCTATAAATCTTACTGATTAATTATCTGATAAGCTGAAAATAACATTTCATAAGTGTGCACAAAGCAGGGCTATGAAATAGTATTTTGCTACTAATATACAATAATAATTTTGCTACATATACTCAATATTCCATAATGGTTATGTGATATAAAGCTGTTAGTTCTATTATTGATTAATGCAAAATAAAATTAATGCTCTCGTTAATATTGTGTATATATTTTGCATTTTAATTAAATGAGGCTTATTTTTCTTCTTGGAATTGAAAAAATGTATCTCTAAAATCTTCCACTGGCCCTTGATTAAGAACCACTGCTCTAAAGAATGCTCTGTGCTATTTTTGTGATTTTATAATGAAATCTCAAGTCATAGAGTTAATATCCTTGCATTCATCTTTTTAAATCTATGTTAATAAGAATTTATTTATTTGTAGTACCTCACAATACTCTTTGCTTTTTTTATTTTCATATTGTTATTAGAACTAAATGCACAATTTGAACAGAGTTTTGAATTGTTTCTTATAAAGAAAATCAACATAATTTCCTGCCTATAATCTGTGAATTATATCTTCAAAAACTAGTATTCGTCAGTGCGGATATTTCAAAATTACAGATGAAATTTCAGTGTAAGAACAAAGTAAAAGATTCTTTTAAAAATGATGATAAAAGAAGGCCATATTCTTATGGTAAGACGGAATCCACATTCTATGTCAATGTATCCGAGTAGATAAAAAAAGACCAGTAGTGAAATAGCAAGTAATTAAAATAATTTTCTGAAAGCCTACATCTTTATATTTTTTATGAAATGTGATGTGTACTTTTTTTATTTATAATTGTTGTTTTTATCATACCTATTTCATCCATATTTCTTTCTCTGACTTGCACAGTTTTAAATGTGTTGAATATAATTTTGTCGTTGAAAAATCTTTTATCTTTACAGTGGAAGCAGAATTTCATTGGTAAAAATTATGTAAAAAAAAAATTAATGAATTGCCAGAAATTTGTCGGTGCTTTCTAAAAGTATCTGCCTATTATCGTTGATTGTTTTTTAATTTAATCTTCAAAAATTTGAATAACATTTTAAAATTAATTATGAAAAAAAAATGACATTAGTGTTAGATTAAATTCATATATACACATATTCATTACATCATTCAAATTAAATCTAATTTGGTATTCTGTAAGGATTGGTTCAAAAGGTTTTTGATTTATAATAATTAAAAACTGACATTGTTCTATAATGAAAATTTTGATTGCTTAAAAAAATATGCTAAAGTATCATTCTTAATCAAATTTGTATCAATGTGGCGATTTGTATGTCAATTGCATATTTGTCTGTAAATGTATTGTTGTTGTGTAATTTATATTATACATTAAATACTGTTCCTACCTTAGTTGATTGCTGAAGATGTACAAATTTCAATTTGATTAAGACACATCTGTGTGATTGCAGAGTTGGGAGTTTATTGTAAATATATGATAGCAATTTTTTCTGTGTGATTCCTTTGGTGATATGCCACATATTAATTTCTTTGTACTATAGCCAAAAGTAATGTCTTTTATTTGTGTTCAAATTCATAATCTATTATATTATATCACAATGTTATAAGTTTGTATTAAAATGCAAAATTTGATTTTTCCTCGATGGATGTACTTCTTTTCCTTTTTCTCAAAACGGAAAAAATATTTTATGTTTGTTATTTAAAAACAAATTGAATACCCATATTTAAATTTAAATGGGAAAAAAACCCCTCTGATACCACAGAATAATCTGAAATGGTGATTAAAAGAAAAAAAAATTCTTATTAAAATGAAATATTTTATAATTTTGATTAACTTACCAAGTAAAAAAAAAAAGTATTTGAATAGAATGTTCAAATCTTATTTGAATCTAAAAAATATAAATACAAATTGTATAACCCTATTTAAATGGAAACATATTGTTAGATTTGAAGGAATTGCCTGCAATAATTGAAATATAACTCAATTAATATTTTAGGTATTCATTAAATTATTTATATGAATAAATTTACAAAGTAAATTTAATAAGGATATAAATTTGCATTATGAATTTTTGTAGCACAACTAGATTCTATATGTAAATAATGCTTAACAATTAACCATAGTTATGATGACAGATTTTTTAATAAACATATTTTTAAGGAAAATTATATTAAAAGTTTTTTAGAGTTAGTTTTATTTATTGATTGATTTAAAGTTTGTTTTCTTTTTTTTTATGCGAATTTGAAATTTTGTGGTACGCATTTCATCTAAAAATTTCTTGGATGAAAATGTATGTATAAGCTTATTTAGAAATCTCTTCAATAGACAAGTGTGGTAAGCTCAAAGCTCATTACATTTGTCAAACTAACATATAACATTAATAATACTTAAAAAAAAAAAAAAATGGCAATGCATAGCATTTGAATTATTAAAAATTGGCTGGATAAATTTTTTATTTAACTCATGCTATAAAAATCCCAGAAAGAAATATTTACTTCAATGAGAACAAATAAAATGTTTTCTTGTAAATTCAATAATAAGTTCGTATTAAATCATTTCTGAGCTTCGCATAGAGAAGAAAGTTAAAATTTCTTAAAAGTGTAAAGTATGATAAAAAAAAAAAGTTATATGGTAATTATAGAAGCACAATCAATCAGTAAATCTATGATAAAGTAACATTTGTTTAAAAATATTTTCAAGTGTCAGTAAGCGAATCTAATAAAAATAGAGAAACACAAATACCAGACATATTTCTTCAAAATAACAAGTTTTTAATAACTGCAGCAATGAAACTAAATCATTAAAAAGCATACACACATCAAAAAGAAAGAGGACTACAATAACAAATAGATAAAAATTTTACAAAAAAAGCTTAAAAAGTAAAAGCATTTATTAAATTAGCAGAAATTAATAATAATATAAGTGCATTTCTTTTTATTTTTTAAAGATTTGCTTTACATTGAAAAAAAAAAAAAATGTTCTTACAATCTCCCTTTACAGAATACTAGATACACTTAAAAAGCATTTGAATACCTCATTTTCTGAGTCATGCTTTTGTACTGCTTCTACAGTATGCAAAATGTTTGTGTTATGCTTAGCCAAAAAAAAAATATTCCAAGAAATGATATTTTTTGTAGCACGCTAAACAATCAAAAATATTTCTAATGATAAAATTATGTGCAATTATTATGTAAAGAACAAATCTTAAGTGATAACTTAAAAAACCTTAAAATTTGTATTATAATAAAAAATTTTCAATTTAAAGAAAAAATTTAAAAAAATGCCTCCTCATCTCTGAACTAATGAAATTGAAATCAGTTTTTTTTTCTGTAAATAATTGGAATGACAAATATGCATATTTATGTATATATAGATATTTTCTGAAGAAATAATAAATACAGTAATAATTAGAATAATAGGAAGATAATAAAGAAATTTTATTTAAGTTTTTTTTTTAAAGAAATGAAACAGTTGTTCTCCGATATAAAACCTAATTACTTATGGAGTAAATGATTATTGATAATAATTTATACTCAATTTAATTTGTTATGTCTGTATGTATTATAAATCTTTAAAAGTTTTCTCTGCGATTGATTCCAACATAACAGCATTCATTTTTAGTAAATTTTAGATTTTATTTATTGGATTACATTTCTGATTTTTTAAAACTTATAATAATTTTTAAACTGCACTATAATGCATAACTATTTGCACTGCTACTATAATGTATAAAAGTGGAAAATGATTTTTTAAATATCTTTTCCGAATAATAAAGGAGGTTGCTTTTTTTTTACTAGTTTTGAATAAATGTTAAATCAATACTTTCAGCTCACAAATTCCATTTAGGTTCTTAATTTATGATACTTCAAAATAATTATAAATAAGTTATATAATGCCAAAATAATTAAGACATTTAAATGTATCTTTTTTATAAAAATTGAAATTGTAAATGACTATCTAAATATCTGCAATATTTTCTATTGTAATCATACATTTTGTATATTATTGGGGGGGATGAACAAGTAACAGAGGTTTTTTTAAAAAAAAAAACATCACCTTAATAACAACCACAGTGATGCAAGCAATTTCAATATAAATTATTTCTATGAAAAGTATGCGAAACTAATTGCATCAGTAGTAGGAATGCTGTTTCAACTTTTAAATTTTAGTATACTAGATGTATTTTGAAAGCTCTTGAATATCTCATTTCCTGCAAAAATTTTCTGAGTCATGCTTTTGATATAATTCTAAAATGATCATAATAAAAAACACCTTAATATTTGTACCATGAAAAAAATTTCAAATTAAATAAAAAGGCCTTATTATTTCTGAGCTAATGAAATTCACATCCTGGAGATGTAAGCATGATGACAGCATGGGCAAAGCACTTGTTAATCTTGCCAGCCAATCCAGCATCAAAATCTTCGCACCGCCCACTCCCACTAGGGTCACTAATATTTCCTCTTCTACCATTCAACTCTTATTAACAATTTTCATGTTCCTTTCTCTATAGAATCTTTACTGGAACTCTCTTCTGATCATAACCCGGTGATGCTGAATTTTTCACTCACCTATCAAACTAATCCGAAATGTTTCTACTAATTGGTCTAAATTTAAAAAGATCCTTTCTAACATTCTTTTTTTTTTTTTCCACCTCCTGATAACCTTGATCTCGAATCCCCTATAACTATAGATGCGGAAGTCAAACGTATTACTAACCTCATTCACCTTGCCTATACTAACTCCTCTAAATAGGTTAAAAATAACAAAATTGACTTCATGCCTACTCACATTAAATCTCTGACTACTGAAAGAAATAGAGCACGTAAAATTTGGCAAATCTACCGCGATCCAGTTTCTAAACATAATTACAATAGAGCGCAAGCCAAGCTTCGAAAAGCCATCTACGATTTCAAGCAAACCGCATGGACTAATCGCATTCAGGCTCTGGATCCAGCTGGATGGCTCCATTTGGCGGGCTACTAAGAATTTAAAAGGTAGCAACATTAAAGCTGCAAATCTAACTACTTCGACTTCCAAGGTTGTTCTTAATGATATTGATAAATCTAATGTACTCGCGGACAGCCTTCAGAATCAATTCCAAATTAATAATATCTCTACTCCTGTTACTAATGTCACTGTACGTAATTCTATTATAACTTTAAACTCTAAATCAAATCCTTATAAAATTACTAACACTTAAGTCTCTACTCTCTATGAATACATTAATAAACTAAAAATTAATAAGGCACCTGGTGCAGACAATGTTACTAACAAAATGCTAAAAAATCTTCCCTTCATTGTTGTTTGTAGAATAGCAAAACTTATTAATGCTATTATTAAATTGGGATATTTTCCGCAATCCTGGAAAGAAGCCATTGTTTTGCCTATTCTGAAACCGGGGAAGGATCTTTGTAATCCTATTAATTACAGACTTATTTCTTTTGTTTCTACTATCAGTAAATTAACTGAATTCGTTATTCTTAAAAAAAATTAAAAGGCACCACTCCAATAATTCCATTATGATTCCTCAGCAATTTGGTTTTACTTCTAAGCTTAGCACTACTCACCAACTTCTTCGTATTACGGAAATGATCTCTGAAGGACTCAGTAAAAAAATTTTAACGGGGAGTATTTTTCAAGATGTAGCCGAGGCTTTTGACAGAGTCTAGATCGATGGCCTCATTCATAAATTAATTGCTTACAATTTTCCCACTTACCTTATTTTTCTTATTAAATCGTATCTCACCAATAGAGCATTTGCTGTTATAGTTAATAGCTCACACTCTATTAAACGTAAAATTAATGCAGGAGTACCACAGGGTTCCTTGATTGGTCCGATTTTATTTAATATCTTCATCAATGACATTCCACATTTTCCAAACATTAAATTAGGTATTTACGCAGATGATACTGCAATTATTGCATCACATAAAAATGTTAATGATTTGCAAAACAATTTACAACATTATATCACACATCTAGAAACACGGCTCACACGATGGAGAATCAAAATAAATGTAGATAAAACTGAGGCTGTACTATTCACGAGGAGAAGAATTCCTCCTCCGAACATCTTTCTCTGTAATCAACAAATAACTTAGTCTATTAACCCTAAGTATCTGGGAGTCTACCTTGATAGTAAATTAACATATATTAACCATATTAATCATATTAAAAAGAATTCTAACACCTGTCTTTGCATGCTTTATCCCTTCATTAATAGGAATTCCCGTCGTCATCGTTCTTGTTTGTCGGAGTACCATGGCCTATATATTTGGCCTTTACTCCAGAATTGCAATCACATAAGAGTTCATTATTAAAAAACACATTGATACATATAGATAATTGGATAAGTGACCAAAGAAACTGCCCATATTTACAAAATTACATTTACAAATTACAAATATTCACAAATTTACAATTCAAACAAAGAAAAAAGAGAAGAACAAAAATAAAAAATGAAAAGTAAAATCAAAAAATTAAGCTAACAAAAATTACAAAAAAGGAAAAATGCTAAAAATATTACAAACAATTAAAGAGAGTAAAAAAGAAAAGGGAAATATACTACAGAGTAGAGTAATTGCTGCTAAGAATGATGACTAAAGTCTAGGTCAGTTGCAAATTATGCAGAGACGCCCTTGGGCGCTTAGCGTTTTCATTCCCCCCTCTCTATTGAAAATAAATTATTAATCTACACGTACTATATGCGTCCCGTAATAACTTATGCGAGTCCGGTTTGGGGCTCTGCTGCAAGGTATCACATTAATCACATTAAAACTCTTGAAAATAAAATTTTACGTATGATAACTAATTCTCCTTGGTACTTTAGGAATGATGACATTGGTCATAGTCTTGCCCTCCCTTCTATTCAAAATTATTTGCTCAAGATTGCGGAAAATTTTTATGCAAATCTTGAACACATTCCGAATGAGGAAATTCGTAATCTTCCGAGATATGATTTTTCTCTGCCGGAGAATGCTAAACGCCCTAGGGCGGTCTTATATAACTTGCAATTACCATCATCATTGTTGAATAAAGATGTCGAGTGCCTGAACGCGACGCGTTCATCTACTCAATGGTATGTGAAGGCAGTAGGAAAGAAAAGTCATGATAAATAGATAATAGTAATCGTATGATTTGAGAGAAGAAAAAAAAAGAAGAAAATAAGAAAAATGTAAATCATCGGTGATGGAAACGTAATAAGAAATTTATGATCAGTAAATATGCGTTGAAGTAAAATATCTAAAAAGCGATAAATGAGCAGGAAATTATGGTGGTTTGAGGCTTCGATTCCATTTAGAAGTAGAGAAAGGATACTTGTATTTTCCATTCAATTGCGTTAATATAGCTTGTGCCTTGATGAGAGGGTTTTCATGAGAAGCAATGGCATTGAAGAAATTTCTAGAAAGTTTAGTAATTCAATTACCCTAGACAAACTGGCTCAGATTTAAGGAGCACCCTGATCAGTTCCTTTAGTCATCATTTCTAGTAGCTGCAACTCCATCCTGTGGTGTTTTTTATTTTTTGGTTTCTTCTTTTATTTTTTTAATTATTTACTTCACTTTTACTTTACATTTCTTTTTTCTTAATTTATATTTTTATTATTGAAATTCTCTGATTTACTCGTTGCCCTTTTATTTTATTTTGATCTGGTGATTTGGGACAGACCTTGGTTACTTACTACTTTATTGTTTATTAATGTTTTTTATATCACCATGTGACTTACTCTCAGCTAGGAGTTTAAGCTCATATAAGGCCATGGAACTCCGTAAACCTAAAACTGACTGACTGACTAACAACATTAATTTTTATTACATTTAGTGTTTTGGTTATATGATTTTTTAAATAAATATGCACTGTTTTTGTAATGCTTAGATGAGGAGAGATATCTCTTTTCGTACTAAATGTGTACTCGTAATTATCAAGATCTTTTAAAACAGAGTTGTTTATATTAGGAATGGAATTATAAAAAATTTTCGCGATTTTGTGTACATATTGTCTAAAACTAGGAATAGCTAGACTAAGGACTGGCCACATTAAGAGTTTGACCTTTAATGGAGACGAGAAGACATATGCCCTTTGTCATTGTTCGACCATCGCGACTCCCTCTCATCTCGTAGATTGTATTGGTGCCTCTGTGAGGCAACTGTTGAATGAGGGGAGGACAGTTTACGATCTATGTTGTTGTTGTTGTTTCTTATCCCACTTGGCTGGCCAAGCCACGAGCCCGTACGTACTCATGATTGAAGGGGGAAGGAAGCAGCTTCTGTTGTGATGGAGCACCCGTAGATAGAAGCCTGACTTTTGCTCCGTGACGCTCTTACAGTCATATGAGACCGGGACCTACAGCTTAAAGTGGATTCCGAACCACTACAAACATCCATGGCACCGCCGGGATTCGAACCCGAAACCTGTGGCACCGAGCGCCAGAGCGCTAGACACTCGGCCATTCAGCATGATCTACTGGACTTGGTTTAGGATTCTAAATCAAAGGGATAAGCAACAACAAAACTAGGAATAGAAAGTGCATGTCTGATATCCTCGTTTCTGAAGAACCAGCGCGAATTTGTGATCATTCGGATAATTTTATTTTCTAACCTTTGGATAACCTCAAAATTTGACCGAGCCGTGGATACTCAAACAGGACTTATTGGGCGCACGTAAGCAAGATATATGAGATATATGCGCCAATGAAGAAGAAGAAGAAATTTATAGAAAAACGCTTATTTAACATTTCGATAAAAGAGCGAAATAGAAATATATTACATATGATATATAACCATGAAATGAAATTCAATTGAAAGTGAAGAATTTCATCGCAATTCGCAGATTATTTAGCTAAAAAATGTTTAACAATTGTTTATTGTGCATTTTTGTTTAACAATTATCGTTACATTGGTAATATTTTATGCATAGCCGATGGAAGATAATACATTTGTTGTTAGGCAATTTTGTTTCATGCATACTTATTCAAAAAAATTAATACAATTAAACACTGATAAAATGATTCTAATTTTTATCTAGTTTGCTTTGTAAGTGGATTAGAACATTCTACGAAATGAAAATTATTTATTAATTTATAGATATTTATATTTTTAAGAAAATTACTAAATAAAGATTTGACAAATTTTATACAAAATATATAATTATATAATATAATTACATTTTCTAATGGAGAATTAAATATTAAATAGAATTTTAATATTCTGTATTCTCTAAAAAAACAAACAGGATCTTGGAAAATACTTTTTACAATTTACTATAACAGTTGAATAAACATTGGCATAGGGAAGTTTTCATACTACAGAAAGTTACAACACACCCATTCAACAAATAAGCATTAAAAGAAAATGTGTATATTCACCAATATATATATATATGGCTTGTGTATATTTACCAATATATTCCATTTATAAACTAACAATTCTTTCTGCAGATTGTCATTGAAACAGAAGATAATTAGAACATTGAAACCTTAATTCAATGCACACAATCCAGAAAACACCAACTGGAGAAAATAACATCAGCAACAAACCCAGTACCACACTCCACCCCAGCCATTTCAGATGACAGACCAATTATGTTCCAGAAAATTAACGAAGATGCTGAAAGGTAACTTCTCTGTAAAATCCCTAACAATTATGTCAACATTGAGCCTTGAATTGAAATTAATCATGCTACAACCACTGCTTACCTCAACACATAAAAAAAAATCATATTATATTACATCCAAATGTCAATGCCCATCAAAGAAATCAGGACAACTTATAAATACAGACCCTGAATTAATAAAACATAAAATTGAACCACAGGACTTCATTATGAGTAATATATATACCAATTAAAAAAAGGGGACCAGGAAAGAATATTTATGGAAACTTTCTTAACTTCAGATACAATGCACATCAAAAATTGAAAATATTTAGAACATGTACTATGTATCTAAATAACATTAGAAAAATACAACTTTTGTAAAGGAAGTGGTGAACGACTTTTCAGGCAATTTCTTTTGGCAACTGTAAACTTCCAGTTAAATGTGCAGGACCAAGCAGAATGTTTACACATGCACAAATTAGATGCTGCAATTTCAGCTAATTACAATAGCCCACATACAACTTCATATAGAAATTGCTGTTCTTCCTCAGGCTGTGAAAAAATAAAACATTACTTCAACTCTAATTTTTCTTTTCTGAATTGACACATCTTATGCAACTATGTTCATATCAATATCAAGAACTACACAAAGACACAATTCTACACAACATGAAAAACTTCGCAGTTGATAATAAATTTCTGCAAACCCTCCAAATTTTACAGCATGCATTACCTTTACTTTAATAATCCAAATCTGTAGTGGAGAAATACTACATTCTCTTACACACAGCATTTCAACATATTCCATTATTCAAAACACAAATGAATGTGATGACGTGAAATGCCAGTCATGTTGAAGGGCAGTATACAGGATTTAAAAAAATTAACTGGCCAATACTACTAATACAAGAAATGCACTTTCGTACAGGATTTCACTAACCAAATATCCCAAACTTTTACTTTAACAGAACAGACAAAATATTCGATGAATTTTCATGATGAAATTTGTACTCTGAAGATACAGCTATCTTGGTCCAAAACACATCTGTCATCCCATTCAATCTCTAGAACACACCAAGCTATGGAACTGCATCAGAACCAGCCAATTTGGAATTAAATTCAAAAAATTAACTAAAGACACTAATTGATACAACAACATTGCAGCTCCACACTCCTACCAAAAAGATTTGGTTCTACCATTCATCCACCATAAACATTGTAATCATCAAAGATTTTAAACACCAAAACTCAGCTAAATCCATAACTCATTAGCTCCTGACCCTAACCCAATTTTTACATTTTTGATCTCGCCCTTTATAACAATACCATTCATCTTTTTTACCTGACCAATTGGATTAAATTTCACCAATACCTTAAAGCTGTCACTTGCATGCCACACTAACTTAATACCAAAACCAATCTGAAAAAATTTATCCAACATATAATAGGCTAAACCAACCTATGTTTCATAGCTATTTTGCAACAAATACTAAAAAAATAAATAAAATATTAATAAAAAAAACCATTAATTACTAATTAAATTAAAATTAACATTTGTTATTGCAACAAACTGTATGAAACATGTGCAATTGAAATATATTGATAAGAAAAATGCTCTGTAGTAATGTTATCTGTCTCGCATATTTATATTAATACATAAAAGTCTGCAATGCATGTAATATATTATATTCTGTTTGGTAAGAATTCAACCAGAATAAGTTTTGCAATATTACATATTATTTTCATTTATTTATTTAATCTGTCTTTGCTTTGCTTTCTGCTTTTTTAATTTTTTTTTTTCAAAATGTTCCTTTATATACAAAATATTAAAAACCATAATTACATTGACTCCTAGATTTCAGACAGTACAATTTGAACTCTTGAACTTAATCTTCGTACATATAATTATTGATTTTATTTAGCATTTCACTTCATTCAAATACTAAGCCATTTTTAACATTGAAATAAATACTCTTAGATCAAAATAACAATTGCATCTGATTTAAATGTGCAGCTTTTTTTATAATTATGTTAACTTGCCAGTAAGTATAAGCTTCAATGTCTTCCATTTATCACAAACAATATAATCATGCTCTCAAATATGATTATATCAGAGATTAAATATTAATTTAACAAATATAGTAGAAAGAAAACAATCTGCATTTATTAATCTCAAACAACATTGATGCTACAAACAAATCTCAAATGGTGCGTGGCCAGACATTTAATAAGGAAAGTGATATCTCTCATCATCTATGCATTACAGAAACAATGCATATTTTTTCAAAAAAAATCAAATAACCAGTACACTAAATGCAGTAAAAAATGAATGCTGTTATATAGAAATTAATCTTGAACTTCTAGCTAACAAACATTTAAAGATTTCTTTTCATTATACATAAAAGATCACTGTGAGTATAAATTATTATCAATTATCTTAAAATCCATGATGTAAGAAAAAAATCGAATACCCTCAAAAGGAGGTTGATGCTTTTTTTGGTTTAGACCTTCTGTTTTTCCCGTTTGCTGATTTTGTCTGCTTTTAACGATGATCGATATGGAAGTTTCTATGGAGGGGAACGGACCTTCTCAGGTCCATCAGCAAGTACCCTCGTCGCCGGGCTTGGACGCCAACGTTATTATTGAAATTAATGAATCAAATAAGATGACACCGCAAGGATTGTGCCGCCGATTGGTATCAGCGCATCAAGAAATGGAAGTGATTGATGAAATCCTCACCTCTGCAAAGAAATCGGATTTTCAAAATGACTATCTCGAGCTTAATGCCAACCTCTCCAAGAAGAAGGAGTATCTCCTGAAATGGGTAAGTCGTTTTGGTATTTGCCCTATTGCCGAGTGTAAAATTCATCATGCTGACTTAAAACCTAATCAGTCAAAAACTACTACTAAACGTGCAGCTAGTGAGATATCCTCTCATAATGATCAGGCTAATAGCTCTAAAGACTTTAAAAAACCTAATCGAAAGCATACGGCTAAGGCCAACTTTATCTCCGGTAATGCTGAAAATGTCAAAACTATTACTGATAATAAATATGCTACGCTGAGCACTGCCGTAACTGATGAATCAGAGGAAACGGTTATAGTAGAGAGGAAGCTTCCTCCAAGCATGGTCAAACCGCAATCAAACTTGCAAGAAATGCTTAAAAAATTCGACGAGGCCTTCAATAGCACTGTGAACGTTAAGTTAGCAGGGGAAATGCTTAAAATGTTTCCCAACAGCGAGGATCAGCATCGTGAAATCACCAGATACCTCAATAAAAACGGAATTGAATTCTTTATCATCACGCCAAAATTCTTAAGGCCTCTAAAGGCAGTTATCAAAGGACTTCCAAAAAATACTCCGATAGAAGATATTCAGGCTGCTCTTGCAGAAAAAGAATTTGCAGTTGAAAAAGTTATACAACTCACGCGCACAAAGGACAAACAACCTCTCCCAATATTCCAAATTTCTTTAGCCAGATCTAATAAAAATAATGAAATTTTTAAATTAAATAGACTATTATACCTAACTGTCACTGTGGAAAAATTCAATAAAAGGCCAGTTACATTACAATGCTTCAAATGTAACTTTTTCATCATAGCTCTAATAATTGTGGTTTCAAACCTAGATGCTTAAAGTGCGGAGAAGAACACTCCCATACGGAGTGCCAAAATCA
Organism: Caerostris darwini; assembly: GCA_021605075.1. Taxonomy (NCBI): domain Eukaryota; kingdom Metazoa; phylum Arthropoda; class Arachnida; order Araneae; family Araneidae; genus Caerostris; species Caerostris darwini. Next base: position 23,648 of record BPLQ01005389.1, on the reverse strand, counting down.
GGAACGTCTTGAAATTCCTAAGTGTATCAACTGTGGGGAATCAGGTCATATTGCTGCATGGAGAGGATGTTCTAAGTTCCCCAAAATTAAACCTAACTCCAACAAATTTGCTACTTTTCCTAGATACATCCCGTCACGACCGGTTAATGCTAACTTCTCCTACGCGGCGGCAGCCAAAACGCAACAAATTAATAATGTCAATAGCTCCACCAATGTCACAACTCAAAACCAACTGACTGAATTACAGAGTCTCTCTGATAACGCCCAATTTATTCAAAAATCACTTTTCATTATGAAAGAATTTGTGTCAATTTTTAGTAACTTAAACAACGTGGATGGTCTCATCCAACAGCTAAGCTATGCAAATAATAAAGCAGACAAGCTCCAGGTCTTTATTAATGGCCTGGCGTCCCTAACTTCTCCCGTTATTCCGTAATGACTCAGTTGGTTTCTGGTCTTCGCATATGCTACTGGAATGCATGTAACTTATATTATAAAATGCTTGATTTTACTGAATTTACTAATAACTATAATCCAGATCTAGTACTGCTTCAGGAAACTCACCTTAAAACCTCACAAACACCTTTCTTAATGGGATACACTTTCTACAGAAATGATGGTCCTCAGGATCCAGTCTCTGGTGGTACGGGTATTTTTGTTAAAAATTCTCTTCCGCACACTCATACTGCTACTCCGCATCTAATTGGCATAAAATCCACAATTGTTTCACTCACCTTTTCTAATTTCCCATCCTTAACTATTGCCTCCGTTTATGTGCCTAATGGTATTGCATCCGTCAATTTCAATAGTGATCTGAATACTCTCTTTTCTTTAAACAATAGTGTAATCTTGGCGGGAGATTTTAATGCTCACAACACTGCATGGGGTTGTCACTACAACAATAACACCGGCAGCGCTCTACTTAATTATGCTACTAATTTTAATGTTGAAATTCTAGCACCTAATACTCCGACCAGAATCGGTACTAACTCCTCTTCAATAATTGACCTTGTGGTCACGAACAACTTTCACTTTAATTATTCAATCTCTTCCCTTGATGAATTATCCTCAGATCATAACCCTGTCATCATTGATTATAAATTTACTTATCCTAATCTCACTATAAATCCCAAGCTAACCACTAACTGGTCTCTTTTTTCATCCTATCTTGACAATAACTTTAATTACTCTCCTATTCAACTAGCAAGTCCTGAAGAGATAGAGAATGCTATCTCGGAACTCACTAACAAACTAACTCATACTCACAAGATTGCCTCCAAGCCAATTAATACTAACAACCGTACTTATCTTCCACCATATATTAAAAGACTCATTACTAATCGCAATAATGCTCGAAAACTCTGGCAAATCTATAGAGATCCTGTGAGTAAAAACAACTACAATCATCATCAAAACATCTTCCGTAGGGCTATCCTAAAATATAAGAATGAATGCTGGGACAGAAGGTTACAAACGGTGAATGCAGAGGACGGAACACTCTGGAATCTAACACGATCTTTCAGAAGGAAGCGGTCCACAATTGCGTCTCTGACTAATAATCAAACGACTGTCACCTCCAACGTTGACAAAGCAGAGGTTCTTGCAGACACTTTAAAAGACCAATTTACTGAAAACGATACTAATAATCTTAATACCTCTAATGAAGTTCAAAATACTATTTCTTCCTTCTTAGCGCAAAATAAGGATGCTGACAATATCCCAGCTACTAAAGCTTCTTTTATTATCGAATGTATTTCTTCTCTTAAAATTAACAAAACCCCAGGTATTGACTCAATCACTAATAAAATGCTCAAAAACTTGCCTTTCAAATTCATTCTCCAAATTTGTAAAATTACTGATGCCATTCTTAATACTACCTATTTTCCTCAGTGTTGGAAGACTGCTCGCATTCTTCCGATACGCAAACCTGGAAAAGACCCAACTTCTCCTAATAGCTACCGTCCTATCTCTCTGCTTTCTTCTCTCAGTAAAATAATTGAACGTGTAATTGCTAATATTCTGAATGAAAACTCTACTAATCTTAATATACTAATCCCTCAACAATTTGGATTTACTAAAAATCTTTCCACCACCCACCAACTGTATAATATTACCGAAACCATATCTGAAGGATTTTCCTGGAAACGAGATACTGCTGCTATTTTTCTGGATGTCGCTAAAGCATTCGACAGAGTGTGGATCGACGGGTTGATTTATAAAATGATTAAGTTTAATTATCCTTCTTTTTTAATTCATACCATCAGAAACTATCTAACGAAAAGAAATTTTGTTGTATCTGTTGGAAATACTGACTCCAAAGTCTGTAATATTCTTGCTGGGGTACCTCAGGGCTCCATCTTGGGACCATTTCTTTATAACATTTATATTAATGACATTCCTCAAGATCACAAAATTATTTTAGCTCTCTACGCAGATGATACAGCTTTAATTACTCAGGGGCGGCGCACACACATTATACAGAAAAATCTACAAAATTATATCTATAAACTTGAAAATTGGCTTAACAATTGGAAGATTAAACTTAACGTCGCGAAGACTGAAGCAGTACTATTTACCAGGAAAAATAAATTTAATACTCCTAACATAACCATTTATAATACTAACATTTCCTGGTCTAAAGAAGCAAAATACTTAGGTGTGATATTAGATAAGAATCTTAACTATTGCTCTCACATTAAATACCTTCGCAATAAATTTAATAACCAATTAAGAAATTTCTTTCCTTTAATGCGTAGAAACTCCTCACTAACAATTGAACTTAAAAAGCTAATCTACCTTTCTTACCTCAGACCCATTATAGCATATGCGAGTCCAGTTTGGGGCTCTACTTCTAAAACAAACATCACAATTCTCGAAAGACTGCAAAACAAAATTATCCGAATGATCACGGATTCGCCTTGGTTCTTCAGAAATGCGGAAATACGATATGCTATCTCTATCCCCAGTTTTGTTGAATATGTTGAAAAACTAGCGATTAATTTTTATAATAATCTCTCCAACTCTAAGAATCTGGTATTACAAGATCTTCAAAATTACAGCTATGATATTTCTCTTCCCAAAAACCGCAAAAGACCGCGATCTGTTTTAAATATCAATAGTTAAAATCACTATTTCCTCTTTCTGAAGGACCAATGCTTTCTTCTATACTGCAATGGATGACTGATTTTCATTACGGCGGTGCTCAGTTTTTTATTAACTTTACTTTTTTTACTACAGTATGCTTTCATTTTGTAATTTTAATTCCTATCCTTTTTTTTTTTTTTAATCAGTTTATTTGTAATTTTTATTCAATTATCTACTTTTTCTATAAATTTAACATTTTTTCACACTGGCAATGGGCTTAGACCAATCGACAAGAACCCTATTTTTTCAAGGATGGAGGTTTATGGTCGCTGCGCGACCAATGCACTCCGAAAATCTACAACGAATTGAAAAGAAAAAAATCTTTTATTGCCTTTTGTTATTGGATTTATCATCATTGTTTATTCCTTTAATTTTTGTTACTTTTTTTGATGGGATGATTTTTTTTTATTTTCATTTATTTTTTAATTCTCTTTATATTTTACTCTTCTTTTGTAACTTTGACTGTATGTCTTAATTGTAATGTTTTTGATCTCTGATGTTAGAACTTTTATTCCCTCTCTGATTTATTTAATTTTTCAAACAATTGTCAAAGGGCTCGACCACAAGTCACTGCTCACCATTCACCAAGTGGAGGTATGGCAGCTGCGACCAAGGCACTCCATCAAGTCCCCAATAATAAGAAAAAAATCCATATTGATAAACATATGTTTGATTTCCTTTCAGAAGAAATGGAATAATAATTAGAATAATGAAAAGATAATGCAGAAATTTTAATGTTTATATCTGTTCTGTATGTGTTAAATTATTTCCAAAATAAAAGACAATTTGTACTCTAGCAATAAAATATTTTTTTATTTTATTTTCATTAATTCAGCAATTGAAAGATCTTTTTTTTTTCTTTAATTTGAAACTTAAATTTTTATAATAATTAAAAATTTTAAGGTTTTTATCATTTTACATCTGCTATTTTCATCTACAAATACATTGATCATCAGAAATATTACTGTTCATCTTAAAATATGTTAAAAAAGAATTAAATGGTGCCTTTATTTGAGTGGAAAATTAGATGGATCAGTATCATTTGAGTATTTTTTTCATAATGACTACTCATCAGGCAAGCAATTTGCCTCATGTTGAGGCATATTGAAGAATTAGAAGAGTTAATTTTTCGTATGAAAAGAGATAGTCAAAAACTTCCACATACATTTTCTATCAAGGTACTTTAAAAAGAGACATTGTAAGATTATTTTTTAATCTTCGATTTTAAATAAAACAGATCAGCCAAAAATATTTTATGTTAGCTAATTTATGAATTACATTAAACTTAAAAGATGACAGACTAACAGGAAAATTTATCCTCTTGTAGAGATTGATGATGCTTTCAAAATTTTTGCATAATTCGTTTTTTTTTTTTTATCAGAATTTATTCTTCAAATTGAATTTAACTCTTAAAATATTCGTAAACTATATTAATTATTGAATTATTTTCGCTTTTATAAAAGATAGTTAAGGAAACTTGATTTGCTATCTCACTTATGAATTACCAAAAAAAAATGTGGAACGCTTCACGATTTTGCGTGTCATCCTTGCGCAGGGGCCATGCTAATCTTCTCTGTATCGTTCCAATTTTAGTATATGTACTGCCGAAGCGAGTACAACACAACATGTAAGACGCTTTATATATATATGTAAAATTGTATGGACTAAAAAAATAGTGGTATTTTAAATTTTCTCTAAGTGCCTTTTTTTGTTTTATATTTTTGATATTTATATTTAACTAGTTGATTCTACAAGTAGGGTCTGCCTTGCAATAAAATGGAACATTAATTCATTTATTAAAAATCATCCACAGCATTAAGAATAAAAAAACTGACATAACTTTTTTATTGAATTGAAAGCAATGCTATTCTTAACTAAAGCCTAGTTAACACCCATGAAAATAATATGCATTATTTTAATGTCTTTAAAGACAATTATGATCGGTTGATGACAAAAATAATCAAATCCGGATATTGCATTTTGTCGATACAAAATATTTTAATCTATGTAAATTTCAATTCAAGGACCATAAAAAAATTGTGCATTTTGAAAAAGAATGTAATAGTAAAAAGAAATTTTTAAGGTACCAAATGATAAAGTTCCATTTTAAATTATTCTATTGAAATAGTTTGAAACTAAGTAATGGTTAAGTAAGACTCCATAACTAACGCTTAGCGCCATCTGCTGGAGGAAATATCTTCCGATTAGCATTGTCGGTTTAATAACTTGAGGCAAATTTTTTATACAATAAAATAAATTATTCAAAATTTTGTCTACAACAATATTGAATTAAACATACTCATCCTATCAAGCAGAAGGAAATTAGAAATATATATGAAGGACATACAAGTTTTTCTCTCAGCACAAACAGAATGTTTCTTGCTGGAACTAAAATTCTGTAATGCGTTATCAAAATTTATGCTTTTGAACAGTTCTATTTAGCTCCACTCTACGTTAAAATTTCTCTGCAGTTAGTAATTTAATAATAACCAGAACAATGAAATTTGAATTTGAATTTACCTACCACTACAAAACAAATCTATTATTATATATAAAAAAATCGATAGACAAGTTGCAATTATAGCGAGACCTCACCACAATGATGTGATCTGGGGTTTCTTCCTGAGAGTGAAGTTGACCGATATGGGTACAATTGATGTTCGCACTCTCAAGCTTTTGTGGCTTGGAGATGGAAAAAACTCGATCTGAGTGGTTCCAAATTTTAAAGAGTAGAAACAGTACACCTTATATATATGAGTTGAGTATTTTCGCGCTCTCATTAATATAGAAATCGTCGACCCAGACAGACGGAAAAGCCTGAATTAATTAAATTAAAGAAAATCTCATCATCTGCTCATAATCTGATTTCAGTCCAAATAAAACACCCACTTTTGTTGGTCAACAAATTCCGCCGGAAACCTACCTTGGCGTAGTTTTTTAAATCAAAGGTTTCCATCTATTTATTCATTTCAGTTTTTTGATTGCATACTAAGAATAGTTTTTCTTTACAGATACTTTCCTAAAAAGGCGTAATAATGATGAATAACTTTATTTTTCTTCCACGCCATTTGAATGTAAAAGTCATTTTCTAAGATATTTTTTTGAGCATTGCTTTTCAAGTATAATTTTCAAAATTTGATACTTATATGTTGTATATAATTTTTAAATTTTAATACTTGTAAAACCTTAATTTTTTAAAAATAATACATAACTTTTAAGTATTTATAGGCATCAAATTTCAAGTAAAATATTGATAATTGGTATTCCGTCCCATTAAATAATTTTTTACGTCCCGATGTTATATAGCGATAACAATGTTTATAAAAAAAAAAAGTTTCTTGAATTATTATTCTTAAAGATTAATTACATATTAACTGCGCTCCGCACAAAACAAATTTTTTCAATCTCGAAATTTAACTTAATCGGTATCATATTCGCAAGCATGTTGTTATTGATTAATGATTTTGTATTGTATTATTCATGCGATGAAGTTAATTATTAATTCTACAAAATCACTACAGCACTGAACATTTTGCCAATAATTTTGCTGTATTTGATATTGTAAAAATTGCATGAATTCAGTGAAAGATATAGAAAGAGTGCCAAATTTTTCCGAGGGAAACAAAAATGTCGCGAATTTCCATGCAAAATTCCAATCATGGAAATCTACCACTTTTTTTCTAACCTGGATATGTATAAGAAATTGGCGAAAGTTCGAAATTTTTATGCTCTGGTTTCTCTTCAAACTCGTGCTAATCTTTCGCCTTTTACTAAAGATTACCGTGGAGAGGAACAAATCAATGAGCTTCAACCAATTTTTGGAACCCTACTTCGGTGGGGTTAAAATACTAAGAGAGTATTACATTTTGCTGGGAAGAATATCTGTGTTAGTGACACATGCATCTCTTCCAAAATAACTACAACGTCTTTCTGCATTTTAAGAGGAAGGTAATCGAAAATAAATTAGAATATCTCCGCAAAAAGTTTTTTGCTGTGTTCAGTTTTTTTTTTTTTCCCCTTCTGAAAAAAAAATTTATGTTCTTGCCACCATGCCCTCCAAATTAACTTTGACAATTATTACACTTAAAAATTTGATGCAGCACAAAAGAAGTAGATACTTTTAATTAATTTTTTCTTGATGTTATTCTATTTTAATACTGTATTACAGTACTCTAAAACGAAAATTGTCAAGTAAATATAATTTTTTAAGAGTTTAAATATTTTTTATATCAGATATTCATTAAAGCAATATTAAAGAATGCCAATTGTTATAATTTGTGAAATCAGCATCAAAGAAAATGTCAGTTCATCGCCCTCTCTTTGGGACGTCATCCTTTGGTCAGGAATTACTCCAGTGCCAAGATTCGAGATTAAAAAAAATTTATATATGTAAACTACTTAATGTAAAAATAGTAGACGTGCTAGTCAAAACATATTTGAAACTTTATCAATTTCAGGAAATAAATTCAGTATCAAATAAGAAAATAGCAAAACAGATGTTATCTAACAAGAATAATATTATTTGCATAAAAATTTTTTATCTGTGAGGTTTTTACTAAAATTCTGTTAATGTGGCAAACTGTAGGGAATGTGTGCACTTATACCTTAAAAGGAAACCATAACTTTGAATAAAAGAAAGTTGCCTTTTTGTTTGTGTTAAAAAAATTCTGGCACATTTATATTAATGCATCAAAATGCCAGCAATACTTACAACATGTTGTTTTCTGTTAGGTAGGAATAGGTAATAAAAATCTCATTATGTATATATATATATATATATATATAATTTATTCATAATCTGTTCTTTGTTTTTATTATTATTAAATGTTTCTTATGTACAAAATGCTTCAAATAATAATTAGACTTGCACTGAGATTTTATGTTGGAAAATTAGAATTCTTGAACTTAACTTTATTATTGTGTCCATAATTATTGTTTTTATGTAGCATTTCATTCAATTCAGATCGTAATTCGTTTTTACATTAAAATAAATATTCCTGAAATATTCTCTGATTTAAATACTTACATGTACATTTTTTGTACTATTATTATCTATTTAACTCGCCAATAGAAATCAGCTTCAATCTTTCAATTATGGCAGACATTATAATCGTTGCTTTTAAATACACAAATATGATTATAAAAATGATAAAAATATTGATTTAGCATTTATTCAAAATTAGTAAAAAGCAGGCAATCTGTTTTTATTAATCTAAAAAGATATCTAAAAAATCATTGATGCTGCAAACAAATCTCAAATGGTTAAGTGCCAAATATTCAGCAAGAAAGGATATCTTTATCCACTTTTATGCATTATAGTGCAGTTTAAAAATTAATATAATTTTTAAAAATCAGAAATGTCATGAAATAAATAAAATCTAAAATTTAATAAAAAGGAATGCTGTTATGTTGGAATCAATCGCAGAGAAAACTTTTAAAGATTTATAATACATATAGACATAACAAATTAAATTGAGTATAAATTATTATTAATAATCATTTAATCCATAAGTAATTAGGTTTTACACCAGAGAAGAACTGTTTGATTTCTTTAAAAAAATTAAATAAATAGAGTAATAATTAGTATAATAGAAAGATAATAAAGACATTTGTGAAAATATCTATATATACACACATACATACATATGTATGATTGTCCTTTCAATTATTTACAAAAAAAAAAGTTGATTTCAATTTCATTAGTTCAGAAATGATGAGGCATTGTTTTTTTCTTTAAATTAAAATTTTTTTATTATAATACAAATTTTAAGGATTTTTTTATTATCATTTAAGATTTGTTCTTTACATAATAATTGCATATACTTTTATCAATAGAAATACTTCTTATTGTTTAGAGCAAAAATGAAAAATATCATTTCTTGGAATATTTTTTTTTTTTTTTTTTTGTATTGCTACTCATTATGCAAACAATTTGCATACTGTAGAAGCATTACAAAAACATGACTTGGAAAATTTTTGCAGGAAATGAGATATTCAAGAGCTTTTAAATATATCTAGTATTCTAAAAAGGGAAATTATGAAAACTTTTTTTTTAATTTTTCAAAATAAAGCAAATTTAAAAAAAAAAATATGCATGTTATTTAATTTACGAGTAACAAATTTAAAATCCTACTACTAGTGCAATTACCTTGTGTAACACTTTTCCTAGAAATAATTTATATTGAAAAATCAATACATATATCTTTAGGTTTTTATTGAGGTGATGTTTTTAAAAGAACTCTGTTTTGGGGGG